>JAIEZT010001328.1:20587496-20654996 GCA_019594935.1 Periophthalmus modestus | reverse complement strand
AGCCAGGAAGTTAAAGCTTGGCCTCAAATGGGTTTTCCAAATGGACAATGACATGAAACATACTGCCAAACTGGTTACAAAGTGGCTTAAGGCCAAAACATTGGCGTGGCCATCACAAAGCCCTGACCTCAATTCTACTGAAATTGTATGGGCAGACCAGAAAACTTACTTTGATGAAAGTAATGAAAAATTGTCTAAAAGAATCCTCCTCTCATTATTCTGGGTTTTAGCAAAAATAAATAATTTAGTTAATCCTAATTGACCTAAAACAGGAAAACCGACTGTCTGATTTTATGTCAGACAGTCAGAAAAAAAGAAAATGTTTCTTTTTATATAGTGTATGTAAACTTCTGGTTTCAAATGAAGATCTGTTTTTGTCCTATTTGAGTCCTCTTTTAATTCTAATTTAGTCCAGGTTTAGACCTTCACTGCCTCATTGCCATTTTTGTATGCTTGAGTGCTTCCACCCAAACCATAATAACCTGTGATTGTCCCAGTCTCTGGCCCAATCGTGCCAGCACGGGCCATCACACCAGCAGGGGCCATCACACCAGCAGGAGCCTGCCAGAATGGATTCTTGTGAGTTTGTGAACTTGCAAGAATCACAAAATTCATGTTACTGTGCAAGGTTAAAGTTAATAGGCATGGTGGTACTTGCAAAGCTGTGAATTCTCTGAAGCAGTAGTTGGTACTGTTCTGATCTAGTCTTGGTTTAATCCTGAGCTGGCCTAGACTTGGTTTAGTCATGGTTTAGTCCTGGTTTAGTCCCGGTTAAGTCCTAGTCTAGTCCTGGTGTGTATGGGGTTACCATGGGCGATCTGTAGCTGCCTCCGCGCATCTCCCAGGGCAGAGAACAGGTCCAGCTTGATGCGTGTCTCCGCACTCAGACTGTGCTCCAGCTGATGCGTTTTCTCCTGGAGAGCGGAGAGCGAGGACAGGAGCAACTCTGTGTCCTGCTCCACAGCCCGGCACTGGCCCAGCGACTGAACAGCACAACACACATGGGCACATTTAACACAAATACTCCTGAATGAAAACACTCAACAGAATGTTTTGAAAGTCATGTTTTAATGTTGTTTTTTTCCCCATCAAAAATATACCTGTGTTAAGTAACCCTACATGTTTAAACTATCTTCCTTTCCAGAGCTCAAAACACTCCGCCTTGTGACATCATTAGGTGTTATCTAGAAAAGTGAAGTGCCCCTCTGCATTGTATTGTTTTGAGTGTACAGTATAAGCCAAAACTTCTCAAATCAAGACTTTAAATAATTTAGATATAAAGGAACAGTAATAAGTTCAAAACCAAGTATAGGGTAGAGTGGAGAGGGAGGACATGTGTGAGTCCGTCTCACCGGAGCACAGTGCAACGTGCCGAGTCGGGTTCAGGGTTCAGCATGCGTCATGAACAACAGCACACAAACATCTGCAAGACCACAAGAGACGTTTCAGCACTGCAAACACAACAAACATCTACAAAAAACACAAGAGACGTTTCAACACTGCAAACACAACATACAGAAACATCTGCAAGACCACAAGAGACGTTCCAGCACTGCAAACACAAACAAACATAAAGCACAAGAGACGATTCTGAGCTACAAACAACGGACACGAACATCTGCAAGACCACACAAGATGTTTCAGCACTGCAAACAGACACATACAAAAGACCACAGAAACAGAAGACATTTCCACACTGCAGACACAACATCTCACACATTTGTAAGGCCACACAAGATGTTTTATCACTGCAGACACATACACCAGACCACAGACACATAAGATGTTTCAGCACTACTAGCAAAACAAACACATACACAAAACACAGGATCACGGGATTCTGAAACTATGAAACTACACACCACCAGAGAATAATAGGACCAATCCAGACTTAAACCAGCACTAGGCTGGTACTAAAAGAGAAATAAAACAGAAAGAACTCAGGACTAAACTAGGACTACACTGTTTTTTTGTTTTTTTTCCTGAGACTATCTATAAGATGTATAAAACTGACACACTTACTAAGCACCTATAACCCCAGAGGCCCAGGAGAAGCCCTTCAGTAAGAGAGGTACCACAGTTTGAGAGCCCCTGCACTAGTAGAAGCACCAGAAGGAAAGTGTTCCACAGAGAGTCCCTGAGTTTGGTTGTACCTCCAGGTCCTTGTGCAGCTCTCCCAGTCGCGTGTCTGTGAGGTGGCCCTCTCTCTGCAGCTGCTGGTACTGCGTCTCCAGTTCTCTCACTCTCCTCCTCAGCATGTGTGTGTCCGGGTGCTCCTGTCTGCTGGAACACAGACTTTACCACACTGGTCTTTTGCAAATTTAAGCTTAAATTTGATGAATTTAAAGCCACAGTATGTAAATAGACAAATAGACAAAAACAATAATTTTCATGTGAGTGGGCAGAGAACATGTACATGGCTGGAGGACTTACGTGCTGCTCAGGCTCCTGGCTGCTGCTTCCTCTTGCTTCTGGATCTGGAGCTCACTGAGCTGTCTCTCCACAGACAGTCTGGCCTCTATTTCTGCTCTGGTCTTTTTCTCCAGGAGAACACTGGTCTGTTTGTCCCTCTGCTTCGTCTTACCCAGGCACAGCAACCTGAGGACACAACATGTATGCTATTCTATATTCCTTTTTATACTAGATGAAGCAGAGACAAGCATGTTCACTGCTGTTTCATAACAGTAGAGAATAAACTGGCCTGATGTGAAGCTGTGTAGGTGTTCAGTGTTTGAGCAGAAGCATTACCATGGCTCTTTCACATGGGGGTGGTGTGAAAGGAGGTGTTTATTCTAATTATGTAGTAACATCTGTATAAACAATGACATGATACTATGTTGTACTTGTAAGATGGAGCCCTTCTTTTGAGGTCCTCTAGCTTTGGTCACACTACATGCTTCTCAGCTCCAGCTCCAGCCTCCACTCTGGGGAGAGAGCCCTGTTGGTTGTCCCCAGAACACAGCGGAGAATGACCTTCTCTGTACAGGCTCCTTCTCTCTGGAACTCCCTGACTCCCTACCTTTGTTTTGAGATCTCTTGTTTTAGAACTTCAAATAATAACAATCTATAGAACCAGACATTATTTTAAAGCTTTGACTCTCTCCCCTTGCTGGGATCTGGTGTACGGCTTCGGCAGAGGGCATTACAACGGTGAAAAATCTTAGACACGATTTGACCACAGAGATGTTTAGAACAAGTCAGACAGTTATTTATTCATGGACTTAAAATCTGTGCATTGTTTCTGCCTGTGAAGCAACAATCTTGAGATGATTCAAACTGTGTTTTTTTTGTTTTTTTGTTTTAACAGAAGATTACTGAAACCACTATGCACACAGCTAAATACAACTCTTAAAGGAAACGTGTAGCCGGGTCAAAATATAAAAAATATAACTTTTAACAGTCAAATATAAAAAATATAACTTTTAACAAGACGTGGTAGCAATTTTCTGCCTAGCCAGTAGATGTCAGTGTAGTATATGGGTAATGCAGTAGTCACTTGAACTCGCACACGTGATGTCATCATAGAGCGACAGCTAAGCGCCTCAATGAGAAAAAGTGTAGCCGCCATCTTGCCGAAATGGGACAGGCCTACTTCCACTGCTGTCTTGAATGTAGTGTAGTGTTCATTCTATTTTTTTATTATTCTATTGTTATAGGACAAGCCCACTACTGTTGTCTTTAGTGTTTTATCTTGTATTATTACTATTTTATTTTTTGAAACAGAGACTTTTGATTATTACAAAGAGACTGTGAATCCCGAAATAGGTTGAATACTTTCCTGACATTTGTTTATGAATTCTGAAACTGTTTTGAGAAAGCCAAATCAAACCAAAATTAATGCTGTTCTCCTGCTGGGGACAGTCAGGAAATAAAAATACCCACATTATTTTTTTCTGGTCTATTAATTTCACACCTTGTCCTGGAGGCACAACAAATTTCACATGGATCTGCTCAAGTAGCTGAACTGACTGCTATGCTAAGACCCCAACAACTATCTGAAAATCTCTCAGTTAACATCTACACGGATTCGGTCTATGGAATTAAAATGGTATTGAATATCATTGACCAACACACAGAAACCATGAAGCAATCCCGAAACACATTGACCTTTGGTGGCACCCACACATGAAATCGCTTTTGTGATATTGGATTGACACGTCACACCTGCCAAACATGAACCCCAAGAAGACCTGTAAACCTCCACCTGGCACTTTTACGCTTCCAAATAAACCTTTTGAGAAGATTGTGATGAATTTTACGGATATGGGCCCTGACATGCGCATTCGCGGTTTCTATTGTGTTTTAGTGATTGTGTGCGAGTACATTAAATGGGTAGAAGCATTTCCGTGCAAAACAGAGTCAGCTAAAGAGATTGTTAAACATTTAATGCAGAAGGTAATCCCTAGATTTAGTGTCCCTTATCAGATCAGGTCAGATAATAGAACTCATTTCAGAGCTACGGTAGTCCGCAACACATTAAAGGCCTGAGCGTTTCGGCTGTATCTACCATCCTTCAAGTCAGTGTCAAGTTGAACATATGAATGCTACTATTAAGAGAAAACAAGCTAAGGTTTGTCAAACTTGCAAAATAGATTTGGTCACAGCTCTTCCTGTTGTCTTGATGGACATCAGGAACAGTGTAAACAGAACCACGTGTTTTACACCTCACATGCTTTTGACTGGACGAGAAATGCACAAACCAATTGGACCTTTCAATGAGGACTCTCTTTTCCTTGACTGGGACAAACAACATCATGACTATGTCCAGATGCTGCAGAAAATAGTCTCTGAAATGCACAAATGCAGAGAAAGGACTCATGCTGTTCAAATGACTCCAGACACTGACACTGACCCCTGGTTCCTGGGTCTTCATTAAAGTACACAAACGCAATAACTGGACTCAACCCCACCAAACTGGACCCTACAAAATCACTCAATCAACTGGGAGATCTGTGAAGGTCCAGCGCTGCAATTCTAAGTTCTGATACCATCTATCCCATTGCATCAAGTGTCCAGTGGACCCCACTCAACGCACCCTTGCCGAGGTTCCCGCTGACGTCAACACAGCAGCTCCCGAAATAAATGGGGAAGGACCACACACACCCAACCCCGGGGCAGGAAGAAGAGACAGAAAAAGGGAAAAAGAGTATAGACCATACCCTCATTTTACCTGAATTTCTTAATCATTTCTATTTTTCTTGTTTTAGCTTGGTGGTATCTACATAATGAGATGAAAGAGGACCTCAGAGAACTAACAAGATCAACCGCAAATCCAACAAATATAAGTGACATGCACCCTCCAGCTGGAGAGGATTGCAACAATACAGGTATGAAACAGAGAGCACTGAAAAGGGTACCAAGAAACACAGGTTTAAAATCTACAGGAAAAAAAAAAATCACTATTGACTGTTTAGAAGGACAGGACTGCACAGCACAAGTTGACGTATGTGACTTTCTGACTTGCGCAACTGACCCTTGTGAACTCTCATATTGAAAAATCTCTGTCATATCAGGCCTGGGTAGTTGATTACAATTCCTTCAACTACTGACTGGACCTACAAAAACAAGCCAGACTTTCCACAGAATCCTACTTTACCTAAACATCTCACTATATTAAGAAGCCCCAAGCCCCATATCCACACTGTAATGCAGTAATTTAAACAATTAAATCACCTGCTCACATTTAACACACATACTTAACCCACAAAAAAAGTCGGGTGTATCAAACTTGACCAATAGGCCAAAAGGTCGATACATTGAGGATGGACAACCGATCTGCCTGAGATGCGAAGGAGTTGGACTCATGGCTAGGTGCAGAGCAGAGCCCAAACTCAGACAAGCACAACTGCTTCCGGTGTGCCGGGAAACGAGGTCCTTCAGTTGTTATGAGCCAGGCAATGCGATGGAAAATCTGAGAGTGCTTTTTGAGAAATGCAGTTGGTAAATGCCCCATTGTTGACATTCAAATAGGTGGTGTTCCCCTGCAGTGCCTCATAGATTCAGGAAGCAATGCACTTTAGCTGAGAGCACTTTAACTGAGAGCTTTTTCAGAAACTATCTCAATGGTGAGAACAAAGACATGCATTGTACATCAAAATGGTTTAAAAAATACTGTTGCTAACAAACTGCCACTACCGTACTTGGGTTATGTCAAGCTAGATATTGAAGTAATGGCAGTGACATTACCTGAATGTGGATTTTTCATTGTAAGAGATGACAATACAACAGACAAAAGTGAGCATAATCCATCCCTACCTGGCATAGTAAGAATGAACACTGCAAAAAGCTGCAGAGAGTTGATACTAACGGAGTTTGACACGACACTTGGAGGAAAACTGGATTCTGAGAGGAGAGAAGTTTTTCAGAGAGTACATGAGGCAGAAATTGTGAAAAAAAAAAAGCCATGATTCGGGTAGCACAGAAAAATAAATGTCACGTGTTTATGTAAGGGGCCCTAAGAGAGACTTTAATGACACGTATTATTAGAAACAGGCAACACTCCTCTACCTGGTGGTGTTATTGTGGTGACCACTGTTGTAACAGCCAGTAGCCACCTGTTTCCAGTCCAAGTTATCAACTTCCCACAAGATGATCTGTGGCTTCCAGGAAAAGCTAGGTAAGAGCACATGGGAGTGCCTTGAAAGTGACCCTTGTGAAGTTAAGTTCCAGTGCATATCAGCGACACATGAGGAAGTCACTGTCAGTCAGAAAGGCACAGACAAGCCAGACAAAGACCTGCAGGCTTTGTTTGATCAACTACAGTTAGGTGGCACCTGTGAGCAGCAAGCAGAGTTAAAGGCACTGTTACGTAAGTATTGTGATGTTTTTGCAGTGCAGGACGAAGACTTGGGCTACAGCGACCATGTCCAACATGAGTTGTTAATCAGCCCTACAGAAGGATTCCACCAAATCACTACAAAGAGGTGAGACAGCAAATCTCAGAACTGTTGAGGAAAGGTGTTAGTAAAGAAAGTTCAAGTTCATATGTGCCACCAATAGTCCCAGTCCTCAAGCCAGATAGATGGTAGTTTAAGACTATGCGTAGACTACAGGAAGCTGAACTGACCAGATGTGATGCATTTCCGTTACCACCTATTGATGAAAGTCTGGATGCTTTAAATGGTGCAGAGTTTTTCTCAAGCATTGACCTAGCAAGCGGTTACCACCAAGTTGCAGTCCATGAAAATGACAGGCACAAAATGGCCTTTACAACTCCCTTTGGCTTTTATCAATATCTGCGGATGCCATTTGGATTATGCAATGCACTTGCAACTTTTCAGCGCGTGATGCAACAACGAGTTGTTCTCATGTACTTGGACGACCTTCTTGTGTTTTCGAAGAACACCTTGAGAGACTTGTCCTCCAGAGGCACAAAACACAGGCCTAAAAGTAAAAGTTGACTTTGCACAGTAAAGACTTGGCCCACTCCAAGCTCAGTAAAAGAGCTGGATTTTTTTCTTGGTTTCTGTAGTTATTACAGGCAGTATATTGAGAGGTTTTCGCAAGTTTGCAGGGCCGCTTCATGATGTTGTCAATGCCTGTATCAGGGAGAGTAGTCCAGCTAAGGCCAAGCAATTGCTCCAGTCAGCCCAGACACCAGAATGTTCTGAGGCTAGGTTATGCTGACTTTCAGTTGGTTTTTATGCTTGCTTTTTTAGTTGCTTAGGTGCAGTACTGTATGAGGTTCAGGATGGAAAGAGAAAGATCATAGCTTATCCAAGCCGCAGGCTTCGAGGGGCAAAAAAAACAACAACAACAAGAACTACAGTAGAATGAAGCTAGAGCTTCTTGTGTTAAAATGGGTGGTAAAAGAGAAGTTTCGCAGCCGCCTTCTTGGTTCCAAGTTCACGGTTGTGTAGCTATATGTGGCAGTCTTAGGGCAGGCACAGCTTTAGGTCCAGGGTTGGCAGCTGCAGGGACTGAGCATTGTAAGGTGAGACAGCTAGGTGTTGTAGACAGTGATTTAGTGCAGAGCAACACACCCACTCTACCCAGTTACACCAAAGCTGAGCTTCAGACATTCCAAGCATTAGATCCAACACTCAAAGTTTTAAAAGAGCTCTGGAACAAGAAACAAAAGCCCTCTTTGCAAGAGAGATGTTTTGCCACCCTTAGTACGGTCCCTACTGATACATTGGCCACGTTTCAGAGAAAAAGGTGACTCTTGTATTGAGAGAATGAGACCTGATCTTGGGAAATGTCACCAGTTGTTGTTACCTTACTGTCAAGAAAACTGTCAAGAAAACTGTCAACAAAACTGTCAAGAAAACGTTCTCACCAGTGTACACAATCAGATTGGACACCAAGGGATAGAATGAACACTTTGGCTCCTGAGACAAAACTGCTTTTGGGGAGGCATGCATGAGGATATTGAACAATGGATCAAAAACTGTCAAAGGTATGTGTTAACCAAGTTGCCAAAGCCCAAAGTCCATTTTTAGCTACTCACCCTGTTGAAGTTGTCGCTTCCAACTACACTGTCCTCAACTGTGTTAATGATGGGTGTGAAAATGTCCTTGTACTCACAGATGTGTTCACTGAGTTCAGCCAAGCCTTTCCCACAAGAAATCAGAGAGCAGACACAACGGCTAAGGTCATACTAAAAGAGTGGTTCAAGAAATACGGGGTGCCTGAGTGCTTGCACTCAGATCAAGGCCGAAATTTTGAGAGTGCTGTGCTGAGTTGTGCACCTTGTATGGGGTAAAAAAGACCCTCACTACACCTCATCACAGAACCTTACATGACCCCCTGAAAAAAGTGCCGCTGAACACCTTATGGAACTTGTGTATGCTTACAATGTAACCCCACACTCCTCGACTGGTTACTCCCCTTACTACATGTTGTTCGGAGTACACCCCCATCTCCAAGCTCTGCTGGTTAGGTTAGTGTTAGGTTAGTTTGGTTAGTGGCCCCTAGTCTTTAGAATGTGGCCATGTAGTAGATGGTGACTAACTTGGTGTGCAGCAGCATGTTGGCCTCTCTCAGCAAATCCAGCTCTGGGTGTAGGCTCCTCTCACTGTTGCTAAGGTTACACAGGTGGCTCTTTAGCTCCTGTTCCGTCTGTCGGCTGGACTGAAGCTCGGCCTTCAGCCTTCTCACATCCTGCTCCAACCTGGAACATACAGCACCACAGGCATTCACACATCCACATATTAATGCTACTCAAACTGTGTCAGCTGCAAGGAACGTGACATGATGGGTAAAAAAAAAAAATATATATCACAATAAGGAAAAAAATCTCAGAGTTCAAGTAAAATTAGAGTTCTAGTTTTGCCTATTTTTATGCTAGTAGCAAATGTGCTGAGAATTTAATTTTGTTAACCCTTACTTGTTCATCTGGTCAGCGTGTAAACTGTGAGCGGCTGCAGAGTTCCGGTTGGGGCTAAAGGTTTTGACCCTTTGTTTCTTGTCCACTCTGCCCCCTGGTGGTGAGGGTGTGTGTCGACTGCCCCGGCGGACTTTGGGGGAGGTGTTCTTGGCTGCTTTGTGCCCTTTGCCTCCCTGTTCCTCCTGAGGCTGACTCTCGGGGCAGTGTTCAGAAGCTGCCGTGGTTTTGTGGAGGACTTCACTGGATTTGGGCAGACAGGAGGAGGAGGCGGAAGAGGAGGACACGCGTCGGGCTGAGTCCGTTTTGAAGGCTTCCTGTAGGGGGCGCTCTGTACGTTCCTCAGAGCGGATCTGCAGACAGTCCACCACATGGGCTTGGTCACTGGACACCTCTGAGCCAGTGTGACACTGGTACTGACCGCAGTCGGGCTTCCCTTTCCATCTGGAGTCTGCAAAGAGATGGAACAGCACATGAGTCACAAGTAAGGCCAAGCTTAAATGTTTTCATATAAAGGTTTCACAGCTTCACAGAGTCTTAGAAACAAAATCAATCATATTTAATCATAATCCTCAAAGTTAGCCATTTTAATTATGTAGATTTTACTCAGCTAGGCTCTGTTTTCTAACCTTTATCAACAGTTTAAATACACCATTTTCACAGACTTAGAGCAAGCATTCAGCAATAAAACTGTTTAAATTCCAAAAGTAAATTGATAGGACAAATATCAAAAATGAGGTTTGTCCGCTACAGTCACTATAGCAACTTCAGCGCTTGCACCTGTGTATCAGTTTGAAAAATGATACCAAATCAGGTAAGGTTTCAAATCGGCAATGACAGTCTTCACAAAATCCCTTAACGCTGGAAAGAACCATTTTGATATGTATGTATCTGATTTTTGTCAAATTCAAAGTTTTTGGAGTGAATACATTTTACCCTTCATCCAAGCTCAGTTCTTTTGAAATGGAATTTATCTGTATGACTGAGGGATTACACAGACATCTTCTGTAGAATAAAACTTTTTGAATGCTTGATACAGTACTGGTGTTGACAGGGAGCAGGGACTTACTGGAGGTGTCACGGGGGCCTTTGGGGCAAAGCAGTAGGCCAGATGTGAGGGTCACATGGAGGTCCGGGTCGCTCTGCACAGCCCTCTGAACCCGCATCTTAAATGCACTGGAGAAATAACAGGTGGCATCGAAGCCCAAGTACACGACCGGATACCCGATACTACACCAGGGGAAAGCAAATGAACACCTGGGTGATATTATATTCTGGAGAAAATTAAATAAATATCCAGTCAGCTACTAAGTATAACCCTGCTAACCCTGTAGTTAAGACCTGTACAAACATGAAAATGCATGGGATTTTTTGTGTTAGCAGCTCAGATTTCAGTCTCAAACATCAATGCTCCTGAAGAGGTTTAAAACATGCACTACTGAATCCTGAGTCTATATAACCCATTATGTTTCAGTTTTAACATTTGGTGGAGTACCTAGCTGAAGCAACTATATGGAAATGGCCTTAAGATATTTTAAGGAGAAGTAAGGCAAAAGTCTGTATATGTTGAAATGTCCAAATAATGTGACTATAATCCAGTGTTTCCCAACATGGAAGGCGGGGACACCCAAGGAGAAGCTGCCTGAGATTTCAGAGGGTCACCAGAGTTTTGTCTGGTCAGAGGATCAAGTCATTAAACCAAAAAGCTCCCAAAAATGACTGAGTGAATGGGTATGGTAGCATAAACACCACAGTTGCTGTTTAAATGTATTAAATAAATGCTTTTTAGTTAGGATTTTTAATCATGAGATGTACTTGTAGGGGCCGCAGAGTTAGACTTTGGGAGACTTTGAGGAAAGAAATGTTGGAAAATACTGCATAAACGAAGGTAGTTCATACTAATATCCAGACACTAATAAAACTATTGAGAACATGTCTAATTTTTCCTCACTGTGGTATCATGATTATTAAAATAGAGTATGGAGCTTTTCTTAGTATGGGATAAAAATAGAATCATGACACTACAGTAAACATGCTTGTGTCCGTACCAATGCGCTGCAAAGAGGTGCGACAGGTTGGTGTGAGACGACTTGAGGTCTCGGAGACGCAGGGAAGCCTCAGTGTAGAGCAGGATCACCCACAACCACAGGGAGGACATGCACAGACCCCTCTCTGCCACACAACAACAAACACACAATAGTTAATGTTATGGTAACACAGACATCTCTCTGCTCCAAAATGACACAACACCAAACACAAAAGAGTTATCGTCATGGTAACACAGATCCCTCTCTGCTCCAAAACAACACCAAAGCGTTACTGTCATGGTAACATGCACAGACTCCTTTCTGCACAATAAACACATAACAACAAAAAATACACAAGAGTCATTGTCATAGCAATGCAGACACCTCTCTGCACAACAATCACATAACAAAAAGCACACAAGAGTTATTATCCTGGTAACACAAGACCCTCTCTGGTCCAAAACAACACCAAAGGGTTATCGTCATGGTAACATCCAGAAGACCCTCTCTGCACAACAAACACACAAGGTTGTCATAGTATTGTCATGGTAACATGCCCAGCCCCCTCTGAATAACAACCACACAAGAGTTAATGTCATAGTAACACACAGAAGCACCACTCTCCAAACAACTACACAACAACAGCCACACAAAAGTTACCCTCTTGGTAACACGCATAGGCTTGTCTCATAACTGCACAACAGCAAAGAGTTGTCGTCACAGTAACATGCACAGGTCCCTCTCTGCATAACAACCACACAACTACCACACAAGAGAGTTAGGTTATCATCAAGGTAACAAGCACAGGGCACTGTCTGCACAACAGCCACACAAGAGCCAAACGTTATTGTCATGGTTACACACAGTTACTTACTATCTGTACTAAATGCTTCCATTTGATTAGATTACTGCCACTAGGTGGATTTCTCACCTGTGTGCCAGATGTAATTGAACAAAACGTAGGTGCTCGCCACAAAGAAGAGCCAGTGCAGAGGGACGAACACCAGACAGAAGATGTCCAGAGTGAATGCAGCACAAATGAACGCCACACATAGGACCTGCACGGATAGAACCAGAGATCAGACTGTACCCAAAACTGATGTGTGTGTCCTACACAGAACCACAGATTAGACTGTACCCATAACCCATGTGTGTGACTTGCAGGGACAGAACTGGGGTTTAGAATGTACCCAGGTATGCAGTGTGAGGGGCTGGGCAGATGGGGGCGCTGACTCACCGGGCCATGACAGTGGAAGG
This sequence comes from Periophthalmus modestus, assembly GCA_019594935.1. Lineage (NCBI taxonomy): Eukaryota > Metazoa > Chordata > Actinopteri > Gobiiformes > Gobiidae > Periophthalmus > Periophthalmus modestus. The sequence goes on along the minus strand of JAIEZT010001328.1, from coordinate 20,642,387 downwards.
TGCTGTAGACGCTGCAGAAGAAGAGCCAGCAGGGCCATAAATACTCCAGCCTGAAGTCCAATAGGAAGTCCACCATGAGGACCAGGCACCAGAGGAAGACCAGGCGCACCAGAGTGTAGGCACTAAGAGGGGGAGAGCAAAATCAGGCTTACAACACAGTACTGCTGCAGTCCTATCACATAAGCTCTGGCCTAATGTGCACTGGGCAGGGGGACTTAGGCATTAGAACAGTTCACTCAAAGGTGCACAGTGTAACTTTTCTGGTGGAGGGTCTGCCATTATCCTGTAGCCATGGCGATGTTATTGCTTTGCCTGCAATGTTCCACAGTAGGACATTAATTTATCTCATTGTAGTGTTTCAAGGTGCATCCAAACTATGGCTCGGGGGCCAAATGCAACCCTCAGACAAATTTCTATTCGCCCTCCAGCTTACTGGTACATTGGCTCAAGCACTTCTTTTACCCTGATGAAAAATAGCACAAATATCCCAAGAATATCTCAGAAAGGAAGCCTGTACTGCCATGACACTGGCTTCCTGAGATTTTGTCTGATTATGACCCTAATATTGTTATAAGATTGTCATAAGAGTAAAGGGCTTCTGCCTGATTTTCAACCATGAGTGAAAATTTCAGAATGCGCTGTTAGCACCACCCATTCAACCCCTCCTCCCACATGTGCACACTCTGTAACCTTTCTGATTACATAAATATGTCTGGCCCTTACAGTATGGCCCTTTTTGGTTCTCATACAACAAAAATATCTTTAAATATACATATAAAATACATGCATACACATTATTTATTTATTTATTTATTTATTCATTCATTCATTCATTCATTTATACTAATATCTGCTTTTACACTGCAGAACTAGACCGAGAAGTCAGGTAGCCTACAAGCCCTTTAATATTATTCAAGAATAATACCCATATAATAAAACTGATTGATATTATATTAAGAGCCTATAAGAATATTATGGTATGGATCCACCTGTCACTAGTTTACTGCTCCCCGATACCAACACCAGTGTGGGCTCAAACAGGCTTATTTCATACACTCTGATTACGCTCATCCCTTTAAGAATTCCCTGCTCCCTGTGCGCCCTGCCCCTTTAAGAGCACGGCCCTTTGTTCTATCCAGCGGCTGTGCACATCTCTCGCTCTTTGTTTGGTTTCCATGGCAATGCCTCATCCGGGGACAGATGGGGTCGCCATGGCATCCCTGCACTAGCCCTACATTGTTAACAGGCTAGCTCACAAAAAACATGCTAGCTCACACAGAGGCTAACACACACAGAGGCTAACACACACAGAGGCTAACACACAGCTAACAAATAGCATGATGGAGAGAGACTGAGGACACAAAGAGCAGTTACACATGAACCTGCATTCATATGATTATTAACTTAATATTTACACCGTTTTATGCATTTACGCAGTTATCCAGTTAGTAACTTGCTATTTTAACCATGTTAAAGACATTAAAGATATACACATTAAAGCATTTTTTAAACATTGTATGAATAGGGCTAATTTATTTATTTTGGACTGACCAATCAAATTAATCTTTCATTCTGCTTCAGTTGAGATTAAGATTGGGTAGGCCTACTAACTGGGCCTATATGTTTAAGGAGTTATAGGCCATTCATTATTATTATCATTATTATTATTATTATTATTATTATTATTATTATTATTATTATTATTATTATTATGCCTATTTTTTACTAGAATATGGGGTCAAATAATAGTTTGCCCCGTTGGAGTAGGCCAAATATGCATGTAGCCTTCATTTACATGAGGCTACATTTGAGATATTTGCACATCATCTTTAGTCTAACGTGAGGATGTGGGCCAGATGCCAGTCTTCGCGTCACTTGTTTTGTAATAACAGCAGACAATGTGCGGAGCCTTGCAAGTGGTTTTCATCGCCTCCATTAGGTTTGTGTTTATGTCACGCTACGCTTGGGCCATGCAGGGGTTTAACTGTAGAACTGTGCACCGGTCTGACTGTGTCAAAAGGAAGGAAGGCCTGCACAGGTGAGATAGCACGAGGGCAATTCAGTGACACTGTAAACAATGTACACGCAGAGATGGAACACGTACGGCGTGTTTACGCACGGTCTCTGCTGTAAACAACTGCATTCGCGCTCTAACTGAATCCTTCTACGTGAAATTGTCCTAACTAAATGTGTGATCCAGAGCAGACAGGTGACGGTAGATGAGGTAGGACAACTGTACACAAAGACGCTGCATAACACAAAGCGTGCCCTCCGCGGCGATGTTACCTCTCAGATAATCTCTCGGTGAGTCGGAGTTTTTTCATCCTGCGCAACCTGCTCGCGTCCACAGCGCGTTTCTTCATGGTATGGCTTTGCTTCCTTGGCGCTGTGTCCGTGTGGACCACAGCGGGGCGGGGAGAGCGCTCGGCGGGCTCTTGCTGAGGATGGAGCGGGGATGCTGATGAAGAGGACGGGGTTGGTAGTGGTGCGTCTGTGGTGTGTCTGCGCGTCTGGAACGCAGAGTGCTGATGGAGCCGCGCATGCGCACTGGAGAGTGGAGCGCGGGATGAACTTGACTCGGGGTTTTAGGCCTAATGCAATAAGAAGGACGCCTGACACATGTAATGCACTTTACAGGCTTATTGGGCTCCTCCGACCACAAACACTCACACATCACATTCTAGACACTGTGGGTGAAGTGTCTTGCCTAAAAGCACAACGACAGTTTGTGTTTGGGATAACTACTGCAAAAAGCAAAAGTGTGGATCAAATGAACTGTAAGAAACTTTATGTAGACAGAAAAATTCGTGTTTGTGTCCACTGAACTGATGAAGAACTCAGTTGGTTCATTAGAGGCTGTGACTTTGGCAAAAGACTCTGCCATCTTATCACAGGCACTAGGCATAGCTACTATACTTCACAAATGTCACAATCAGTCACCTGGTTTGCTTTTTGTTTCTAGGTTAAACCTGCATTTGACCCATCCTTCGGTGTCTCTAGGTTAAACTTGCATTTGACCCATCCTTCAGTGTCTTGGGATTAAAACTACCTTTGACCCGTACTTCAGTGTCTCTGGTTTGAACCTGCATTTGGCCCATCTTTCAGTGTCTCTGTGATAACCTGTCAGGAGCAGTGGGTCCCATCTCCAGATCTTGAGGCAGGCTTGGTCAGGATGACCTTACCTGGAGAATCAGTAAATAGTGTGCCCGTTTTGGGTTGTGTCAATGTGGACCTGGTCAAATTTGGTGCAAATCTGTTTACCAATGCCACTTGAAGCTCCATCTGCAAAGGGAGCATGTACATTCAAACTCAGCATTTCTACTGTCTCAAATCAGAGGTGAGTAGAGGAGCCAAAAACTGCTCTGAAGCAACAGTAACTTTACTTCAAAATAATATTACTCAAGTAGAAATAAAAAGTAGTGGTCCAAGAAATGATTCAAGTAAGAGTAACTTAATGAGTAACTGCCGGGATGTAACATCTGATGTATAATATGAAGTTAAAGAAATTTGAAGGACGAAACATGAAATAATGCTCAAAATGTGGTATTTTCAAGGGATAGACCCAAAAATAAGACAAACTAAATTGCATCTGAAGGAGCTGCAAGAAACACAAATGTTCAAATCATTTCATATTGTTACATAAAGCTCCAGTCACTTTAGACTCAGAGTAGGAAGAGCAGGTTCTGGTAGGAAGAGGAACCACAACTTTTACTCAGATTTGTATTGGAGTACTGTGACTCCAATACAAATCTGACTCAAGTAGGAGTAAAACTATGCTGCTAGGAAAGTACTCTGAAAAGTACAATTTCTTTAAAATGTTAACAGTTTCTTGGGGAAGGCTAGAGTCTATGAGCGATGTGGACACCTGGCTCACCTCTGCCCTGTCCCTTATTTGATGTCCCATGACCCCATGGCCCTGCCTCGTGTGGAAGCAGCAGGTGCAGGTTCTGGGGTTTTGGTAGTAAGGATTCAATTGTAATCAGGAAAAAGCTATATTTGACAGGTAGGGCAGGTTTTACGCACACTACCAGTCAAAAGTTTGGACACACCCTCTCATTTAATCTTTTTTTTTTTTTTCCTTTATTATTTTAGATAGATACTGAAGACATCAAATATATGAAGCATGATATATGGAATTATGTAGCAAAGAATTATCTTTTAAATAACTCAACTCAATATACACTGCCAGCCAAAAGACACAGTCTAAATAGGCTTTACAGTTTGCTTTGATCACTGCTTTGCCCTCCTGAGATTCCACAACTGTGAAGTGAAAACTATTTCAGGAGACTTCATCATAAATATCACTGAGAGAAGACCAAGGGTTTGCAGCGCTGTCAAAGGGTGGATGCTCTGAGAATTTGAATATAAAATGAAAAATATAAATGCTATCAGTGAAAAGTTTGAACACACCCACTCATTGAGTGTTTTTTGTTTACTACTTTCAACATTTTGTATACATACAAAGACATCAAATAAGTAAGATATCTGGAATTATGTAGTGAAGAAAAACTGTGAAATAACTCTACAAAATACACTGCCTGGCCAAAAAAAAAAAAAAGGTTACACACTCTAATATTTTGTAAGACCGTCTTTAGCGTTAATTACGGCACGCATTCGCTGTGGCATTGTTTCGATAAGCTTCTGCAATGTCACAAGATTTATTTCCATCCAGTGTTGCATTAATTTTTCACCAAGATTTTTCATTGATGGTAGAGTCCGACCGCTGCGCAAAGCCTTCTCCAGCACACCCCAAAGACTGTCAAAGGGGTTAAGGTCTGGACTCTGTGGTGGCCAATCCATGTGTGAAAATGATGTCTCATCCTCCCTGAACCACTCTTTCACAATTTGACCCAGATGAATCATGGCATTGTCATCTTGGAATATGCCCGTACCATCAGGGAAGAAAAAAATCCATTGATGGAATAACCTGGTCATTCAGTATATTCAGGCAGTCAGCTGTCCTCATTCTTTGAGCACAGACTGTTGCTGAATCTAGACCTGACCAACTGGATGAGGCTCATACCTATTTGCTTAGTTAAATCCAGGTGGTGACTTTTTTTGGCCGAGCAGTTTATTTTTCAACAAAGCAAAGGGTGTCTACTTTTAGGATGTGAATATAAAATTTAAAAACATATTTAGTAGAGTTGTTTAACTTCTTTTCTTTGCTACATAATTCCATATGTCTTGCTTCATATATTTGATGTCTTCTGTATGTATATGAAATGTAGAAAGTAGAAAACAAAGAAAAAAACCACTGAAGATGACAGTGTGTCCAAACTTTAGACTAGTAGCATATATATTTTTCATTTTATATTCAAATCCTACGCAAAAAGGTCTGTGGGGCCCAAACCCTAACGCTGATGTCAAGGTGGCCATTTTGAATTTTTGAATTGAATTTTGAAATTTGAATTAAGTACGTAACCAGCAGCCAATTGTGTGTGCAGGAGTTAGAAAAGTATTTGATTAATTCATGGATTAATAATAAAAGAAGAGACAGCTAACAACACAATTCGCAAACAGAACACACTCACCATGAAGTGACGTGACAGCCGGATTTTGTCTTCTACTTGTACCATTAAAATTATGGTACAACTAGTGTGACATTTTGGCTTTTCCATCCAGCTCAAACATAAAACATGGGAGAAGGTTCTCATTCAAGGACAACAGTGACAATGGGTCAAACCACAGCCTGCTATTCCTGCTTTGTATTGTAGTTATGTAAATGATTTACGTCAAATGTAAACACATAATGCAGGTAGACAAAGGACACAAAGTAGTAAGCCAGAATTACTTACTTATTTACTTTAATTATTTGCTCTTCAGTTTGTTTTAACATGCAAAACAGTAGCAGTAGCATGAAAAAGTATGACAAATATTCTATAAACAATGATTCCATGGGCCTTCTGGGAACATTTGGTGGTGAGGTAGCATAAGTTTTTACAAATATAAAACTAGTTAATTAGACGGACAAATATCAAGTGTCAGGTCTTTAATTCATCAGAAGGTTCAATTCAGGCAGTGCACGCAATACATTTTAAAGGGTCTAATAAATCAGTGATTGTAGATCTTTTTAATGAAGAAGTTTACAGCCAACCCTGTCAGCAAAAGCGTGTGGACTAGAGCAGAGTTCAGATTTGAAGAAATTAGATTTTGTGTGTGTGTCTGTGTGTGTTGAATGGCAATAATTAAAAAGTTGTCAGGAAAATAATATGGTAAAAAATGTGAGGTTTTTTTTGTCATAGCACCGAGCCCTACGTTCTACATTGGTTTGCCTCTATAAAACTCAGAACAGGAACCAAACATAAAATTAGTGATTCTCTTTTTCAGACAGGAACATTTATTTTCCTACTTTACAAGTTTTGGCTACTTCCTGTAGCCTTCCTCAGAAGTGTCCTGTGACGGTGTAGTGATGTGTCTTGTATGCTTCTTTACATGGTGTTGACACATATGGCAGGCAGTCCTGGACTTCATTTAGAATGAGAAGCCGTGAATGGCCTCTTTCTTTCCATGTCCTTAAAGGCCCATGCTATCACTATGCTGTCACTACCGGTCAGTTTCACCTAAAAGTAGCCACGTCCGGTTAGTGGCTCTTTGCTCTGGAATTGACAGAAGCAGTTAAACCTTTGTGGATTTTTGCGGTAGCTTTGCCTCTTCACCACAGTCTTCGCTATCCTGTTCTCAATATTTGGATGTGCTGTGTCCAGATCGTATGTACTATCACAGGCGTAGGGCAGTAATTCTTCACGGCACATCCGCAGATCACATTCAGAATAAAGGTGAGTGACGCCAGTTTCATAATCCATGTACATCATTTGCTCATCCCAAGGGTTGGATTTGGTTCGTCCGGCCAGCACCAAATCTCCATGATAGTCTTCCTTGACATCTTCCTCCACTTCCTTTGGTTCATCTAAAGCATCTGGTAGTTTACCTTTCTTGAGACTTCAACGGTCCATGATTTTCTGCTTTTCAGAGGTCTGTAATGAGACTTTGAGGTCTTGCACTGTAGCTCTGGCAATAGAAAGAAGAGGAAAAGAGTGTTCATCAAGTATATCTTCTCTGAAAACACCATAGTCTAAACCAGACAGGTCAGACTCAGGCCCACGGGTAAATTTGGCTCTTGATATAATTATATTTGGCTCGCGAGATCATATCACATATGTATTAGAGCTGGCCTGCCTGCTGCCTCACCAGTATAGTGCATGCGCTGCTAGTTCTACAAATCCTGCTACCTGTCGCCTCACTCAAATTTAATCCACCACTTCTGAAAAACATGCGGATGTTGTTAAAATGTTTCAGTAAATATTTTGTTTGGCCCACATCTTAGTCCCAGTTTTCAGTTTTGGCCTTCTGTGAATTTAAGTCTGACACCCCTGATATAATCCATTAATGTACTCCAGAAGAGGTTTAAACTTGTGTAAAAACTGCATGGGGTCTGTAGTCTCCTCCAGCATCTCTAGTTCAGCCTTGTTCCTGGTCAGTTTGGTGAGGTCTTCTTCTAGTTTGTGCTTTAAGTCTCTGAGTAGACGTACCTCTGACTGCTGTAGCTCCTTCATCTACTGCTTCACCTTGTCCAGTCTGTACTCCGAAAACACAATCACAGTTTAGAACAACATCACCAAGTTAATTAGGAGAAGGGGATATTCACAAAAGTTAATTTATTTTGTAGCGCCCAGTATTGCTAAGTGATGTGGGGAAAAATATGCAATATTCAATAACTGTTTTAGAGGCTCTTTTTAACGATTATTACTAGTCGAAATAAAAACTCACAAGCCAGATCTAAGGAAAATCATGAATACAGTCTGCTGTGTGGTCCATTTTACTTTCCCAAAACCACACACTCGTGTAGTGTGGAATGTTCCTTTTGTTGTGACACATTTATTTTCTTGCAAAATCAATTATTGCTTCAGACAATAGATATTTTCACAATATATTGTGCAGCTCAAGTATCCAGATGACAATAGTCGATAGATATTTTTAAATTATTTTTTTTAAACATTTTTTATTATAATAATATTTTTTTATTAGAGCCCGTGCCCAAATGTGCAAGACAGCCCTATTACAATTGTACAATTTTGAGGAAAATCAAGCAGTAAACAATGTATAGGAAAAAAATCAAGCAGTAAACAATGTATAGACAAATAAGTGGTATCGAAAATTAGAGTTCAGTGAGCTCTAATTTTGAGTGAAGACCCCAAGAAAAAATAATGAAAGACGGCTCAGTAGCACCACCTCAAAAATCGATTTACATTGTACCAATGGGAGCCTGGCTCAGAAAAATATAATTGTGGACAAATAAAACTCATTTTTTATATATCAGGAAATGTAAAAAATGATATTATGGCCCCGCCCTAAACCCTACAGGTAGTCGGCCATATTGGATCAAACCCGGGATCGATGAAATCACTCATCATAATCTTTTGGCATCTCCACCAACAGTTTCATCAAAACACTTCAAACTTGACTAAAAGACACAAAACCCATGTGCAAAAAAATATCAATATTAAAATATTGGGCGTGGTCATGGTGTGTGGTCATAATGAGCTCTTAACAAAGTGGCCATTTTGAAAATCTTCGAAACTTTGCAAACGTTTTCAGATTCCAATGTTGTGTTTGTGTATTTTAATGACCTGGCATAATGTCATGCTACTTAAACCTATATTTTTAGAAAGCTCTCCATTGCCCCCTGCACAGTTGTAATGGGACAGAAAATTTTAGCTTGTCGTAGACTAACGATATCTGAGCAAAAAAAGTCTATAGGGATCACACCCTAACACCATAATTGAATCTAAGTATACAGATGACCAAAATCTAGCACTCATACTTTCACAAACTCATCCTAAGGTGTTTATCCGATGGACTCCAAACTAAGGCAGCATCATCAGGACTTATCTGGGATCAAAAGCTGTTAAAAGAATTTACATAAGTCTTAGAGTGTAGTCATAATGAGCTCTTAATGAAGTAGCCATTTTGAAAGCATAAAAATTCCTGTAACTTTTGCAAACGTCACCAAATTCAGACAAACCCAAAGTAGAGTCTGTGTATTTTGATGGACTGCACAAAATGATGTGTGGATTAAAATTCCATGGGCCGTAAAATATGGCCCATTGTAACTTTGTAAATTGTAAATATTGCAAATAGCCTTTATGTCTACAAACCATGTTATGCCTTGGTATGTCTTGTCACTACTGTATATGACTGGTCAATATGTTTGTCTGTTTTGCATTAAATAAAAAAAATCCAATAGGGCTGGGCATTTTTTAATTTTCATTTTTAAGTTAAAAAAGATTTGTTTGGAAGAAAATTCTTTTTTATTTACTTCACTTTTTTGCATTTAAAATACAAAGTGTTCTATGGATCGCAGTCATACCTGCACAACTGAACTGAGCCATGACTCAGTGACATCACACAGCACTGCTTTTTTTACATGTGGTGCAGCAGTCCTATCGCTTTAACGGAGAAAAAAGTTCAGGGCATGAAAGATCTCTTAAATAGTGAGGAAGATAAGAGTATTACTGTGACCTGTGATTTTTATGGATAAAACAACAGTGTGGAGGAGCGAGGACAACAGGAGACTAGGCTTCAGTAATTCTGTATACTCACAGTCCTTATCGTAGGGGAGTGTGGCATGAGTCTGGAGCACAGGCCATTCAGTTTTTCCTCTTATCCTTCATCCTGTGCGCACAAGGCAAGGCTCATAAACATAAATTGTATGCGTGTACATGGGCAACCATGCCATGCTGTGGTCCGTCTCCTCTAACGGAGCCAAAGTCCCATAGCCTGTTAGGGGCTATCTGTGCTTGGGCACGGTTTGACTGGAGTAGTGTGCACACACCCTTAGAAGTAATGTGCTCTTTGTGTGTGTTTGTAACGCTCAGAGAAACCAGGGGACTTTAGCAGAGGGCCAGAGCTGACTTCGAAATCACTTTCCCCAGATCACCAGTGAGTTAAATATCATCACTTCTCAATACAATGTTGAAATAACATCACATTCTTTAGTTGCTTTTAGTTAAAAAAGGAGCTTACGATTTACTTTCACTACAACTTGAATTTAAACAATTACACATCTTTTTGTTTTGACAAATAGTAGTAATAGTTTACAGAACACTTTAATGAGGGGAAAATATATAAAAATCAAAAATCGAATTATTTTTGGAAAAAAATTGTCGATATTATTTTCAGCCAAAATTGCCCATCCCTACAATCAAACAAACCGAAAGGAGCTAAAATGTGCCTTTAAATGTTCTACTGAGGATTTAGCAGGCCAACTGAGTAATGAAAATTTTGCCTCGATCAAAAGTACAATTACATGGACAAGAACTGCAAGTACTGCTGCCAAATTTGTACTTCACTATAAAGCTACAACTCACTAGTACTAGTTTCTAGCCACATGCAATTTTAGTTGCATTTTAGATCAGTCTATACAATTTGATAAATTATTGGTTGATTGATTAATAAAGTATGTATTTCCACACAATTAACAGCTATAATATTGTCTGTGTGAGGCCATAGATACAAGTAATGAAGTCATCAGGATAGAATCTGTAATACAGCTGTCTATCAATGACTTCTTCCTCGTCCAGCTTCTGTAAGCAGTCTATGATTTTGTTCTTGTACCCACTAGTAGGGTCTTTCAGTAATTCATAGGTGATGGTGTCACTGAGGAGGCTGTTCACCTTAGCCTCGTAATCAGCTGAGTTCAGGATCATGGTGCCTCCATTTGTCAGCTGGCAAAACGTTGCTGCTGTGGTCCTTTTCTAGAGTAGTGAGAGCCTTTCTTTCCTCTGATGTTATGTTGGAGGGAGGAGGTTTGGTGCTGCTCAGTGCAGCTGTTACTTTCAGTCTAAGCTTCTGTCTCTGTAAAAGCTTATTGTTTCCAAAGGCTATTTCTGCTGCTGCAATGTAGTCCACTGTCGGGGATCTGGTTAGATGTTACAGAGAAGTTCAATACTTCTTTATCTGTCTGGGTGAGCACCAGAGGTGAAGCAGGTGCGGCAGTGCCTCATCTGTCATCGCAGAGAAAAAAATTAATTAAATGGTTATATTTATCCAGTGATTTCTACTATAAAGTTATTTTCTATTTAACTTTGCAATTTTATTCTTTTTTTTAAACTCATAATCAATGATTTTTTACGTTTACCGTTGAAAAGATGTTAGGGGGCACTCGTGAGCCCAGGGATTCTTGTAACTCCAGCAGAATAGGGGCCGCAAATTACAATTTAGAGTTAGCAAGTCATCTTTTGCAATCCGTTCACTTTTTTCTCTATGTCTGGCCCTACTTTTTAAATGGAGGCAGATTACATATTAAAGCTCAAGCACTTTTCTAAACTGGACTTTCGGACAAAGCAGGAGGTTATAATTAAATTCACCCCCTTTCGTTTGGTCTCTGATGCCTGCGGTTAGATTGCTTTAGAGTTACAGAAATTTTTCTTATGTCACGTTCTTTAGTTTTGTTGTGTTGTTTCAACTGCCTTATGGCTATCAAATTGTTAATCCTCAGAATTTTTTTTATTGTGAATTTGAAGTTAAAAATAGGAAGCTTTTTTTTTTTACATTTTTTTTAGCTACTTTAATTCCAGAAGAAATATTTCAGATGGCCAGTCCTGAGGCTGAGCATAATCCTAAGGGAACGCTAAACTAGCGGTCCTGTGCCCTGGTTCTGGTGCCTTCCTCCTGTGATACTTTGGGTCTTAACTGATTACGAGGCTAAGGTGAACAGCAACAACCTATGAATTGCTGAAATGAGACCCTGACAGTGGGTACAAGAAGAGAATCACAGACTGCTTACATAAGCTGGAGAAGGAAGAAGTCATTGATCAACAGCTGTATTTCAGACTCTATTTGGGAGATTTTATTTCTTGCATCTAACGCGAGGGAGTCCCCCTCCCAATTGTATGTAGCACAGACTCCATCACATACAATGTGGCTAAACGTCTGGTGGGCAACAAGCAGCAGCATATTGAAAACACAGCAGAATTTGTGAGCAAAGTCAAGCATCTCACAAAAGTTATAGTTTTCTTTTACTATGGATTACCTGGACGAGTGAGGGATTACACAGACATAGCAGTGAAGACGTTTGGCTGCTCATCCAAGCCGCTTCTTCAGTTCTGGTCAGATTGCTGGTGGACACTGCCTTATATCTATCTGAAGGGAGGAGCTAACTATACTGAAACTAACAAATCTAATGTTTACAATGTCTGTTTGTAGGCTAGGCCTAATGAGCTACACTAAGTGTGAACTTGTGCCTAGGCCATACTTAGCATAATCATTAAGCCCTTAAAGGGTGCTCTCACACCTAATAGAATACTGGCTAGCCCTATTGTTTTCTTTGTTAAGATATAGGTCTGAGGATGGATTTATAAAAAGGAGATAGATGATATCTAAGGCGCCCATTCTTATTCAAAGATGGATCATCTTACCCCCCTCCCTGAACTGCTACCTTAATTTGGTGGAGGGGTTTGAGTACCTGAATGATCCTGGGATCATTCGCTATGTTGTTACTCATGGCAAACAGGTCAAGGGGGACGAGTCAGACTAAGAGCGGTTCAGTTGCTGCTCCTTGGATGAGCAGTGAAACATGTTCACTCTTACAACGATTTGTCCAGTTGACAGATTTAAACTTCATCTTTTGCTATGGATCAGACCTGAGGGTTTACACAGATTTTATTTTTTGCTAAAGTTTAACAAACAAAACTCACAAATGTAAAAATATATTTACATTGAAAACAACAAAAAGATCAAACACCATTCACAGATATTCTACACCTTTACTAAAACATCTGGTATAGACTGATTTAGTCCTGACTTAGTCCTGGTTTAGACCTGGTTTAGACCCAGTTTAGACCTAGTTTAGTCCTGGCTTAGTCCTGGTTTAGACCTGGTTTAGTCCTGGCTTAGTCTTGGGTTAGTCCTGGTTTAAACCTGGTTTAGACCTGGTTAATCCTTTATTAGACCTGGTTTAGTCTTGGAACCTCTGCCTGAGGGCTCTAAACCGTTTGAGGTCTTGTAGGTCATCTGTGTTTTTGTCTCTAGACTCTGGTCTGGTCCCTGGTCTGGTCTCTGGTCTGGTCTCTAGTCTGGTCTCTGGTCTGGTCTCTGGTCTGGTCTCTAGTCTGGTCTCTGGTCTGGTCTCTGGTCTGGACTCTGGTCTGGACTCAGATCTAGACTCTGATCTAGTCCCTTGTTTGGTCCCTGGTCTGGGCGCTGGTCTGGTCTCTGGTTTGGTCTCTGGTCTGGTCTCTGGTCTGGTGTCTGTTCTGCTCTCTGGTCTGGTTTTGGTCCTGCTCTCTGGTCTGGACTGGGTTTGTTTCTGGTAGAGTCGTCGGCGTTCAGACACGGCCCAAATACAGATCTTTTCTCGACTTGTGGGTGACCGGATCTGGACTAGACACTTGTCCTGGTCCTGATCTGGTTCAGGATTTGGGTCTGGTGTTGGGCTCAGGTCTGAGACTTGGACTGGTCCTTGTTTGTCTCTTTTCTTCTTAGTTTTTGTTTGGTTCAAATCAAATGTATTTTTCACAATCTCCAGATTTATGTTAGGCTCTGGGTTTGGTCCTGGTCTCTGGTCTGGTCTCTGGTCTGGTCTCTGGTTCGGTCTCTGGTCTGGTCTCTGGTCTGGTCTCTGGTCTGGTCTCTGGTCTGGTCTCTGGTCTGGTCTCTGGTCTGGTCTCCGGTCTGGTCTCTGGTCTGGTCTCTGGTCTGGTTTCTGGTCTGGTCTCTGGTCTGGTTTCTGGTCTTGTCTCTGGTCTTGTCCCTCGTCTTGTTTTGGTCCTGGTCTCTGGTATGGTCTCTGGTCTGGTCCCTGGTCTGGTTTTGCTCCTGGTGCCTGGCCTGGTTTTGGTCCTGGTCTCTGGTCTGCTCTCTGGTTTGGTTTTGGTCCTGGTCTCTGGTCTGGTCTCTGGTCTGGTCTCTGGTCTGGTTTCTGGTCTGGTTTTGGTCCTGGTCTCTGGTCTGGTCTTTGGTCTGGTCTCTGGTCTGGTCTCTGGTCTGGTCTCTGGTCTGGTCTCTGGTCTGGTCCCTGGTCTGGTTTTGGTCTTGGTCTGTGGTCTGGTCCTTGGTCTGGTTTCAGTCCTGATCTCTGGTCTGGTCTCTGGTCTGGTTTTGGTCCTGGTCTCTGGTCTGGTCTCTGGTCTGGTATTTGGTCTTGTATTTGGTCTGGTATTTGGTCTGGTATTTGGTCTGGTTTTGGTCCTGGTCTCTGGTCTGGTCTCTGGTCTGGTCTCTGGTCTGGTCTCTGGTCTGGTCTCTGGTCTGGTCCCTGGTCTGGTTTTGGTCTTGGTCTGTGGTCTGGTCCTTGGTCTGGTTTCAGTCCTGGTCTCTGGTCTGGTCTCTGGTCTGGTTTTGGTCCTGGTTCCTGGTCTGGTATTTGATCTGGTTTTGGTCCTGGTCTCTGGTCTGGTTTCAGTCCTGGTCTCTGGTCTGGTCTCTGGTCTGGTATTTGGTCTGTTTTTGGTCCTGGTCTCTGGTCTGATCTCTGGGCTGGTATCTGGTCTGGTTTTGGTCCTGGTCTTTGGTCTGGTCTCTGGTCTGGCCCCTGGTCTGGTTTTGGTCCTGGTCTCTGGTCTGGTCTCTGATCTAGTACCTGGTTTGGTTTTGGTCCCAGTCTCTGGTCAGGTTCAGGTTTTGTCTCAGATCCAATTCTGTTAAATTTTTCTTTTTGTAAATTTCTTGTTACAAATTTACCTTCAAATTTCAGTCTCACTTCATCCAAAGCTAGCCCTGAGCACTGGTTTAGTCTTGAGTCCTGGTTTAGTCCGGAGTCCTGGTATAGTATTGAGTCCTGGTGTAGTCCTGAGTCCTGATGTAGTCCTGAGTCCTGGTGTAGTCCTGAGTCCTGGTGCTGATGTAGTCCTGGTTCAGATCTGGATTTTAGGTTTGTTTTCTGTGTGTCCTTTCGAAGTGCTGAGACTTGGTCTGGTCTAAGTCCTTGTTGAGATCCTGGTTTGTGGTCTGGCTTTAGTCCTTGATCTTGACCGGTCTGTCCCGGTGAGTCTGTGTTTGCTCTGATCATTTGCAGTTTTCTTGGAATTTGGAGTTCTGTTGGATCTTTGACTGAATCAACTTTAGTTTCTCTGAATGTTCCTGAACATTTGGTTTCAAAGGTCCTTGTGACCTCAAAAATGCTGCGCCCAGGTTTGGACTTTGGTTCAGAAGTTGGTCCAGAGTCATGTGGCTTTGGACTTCGACGGTCCTGTTTTCCTGGATTTGTTAGTTCTAGTTTTTCTGCAATTTCCAAGACGGAGATTCTATGGTCCTGGTTTGAATCCTGAGTCTGGTCCTGAGGGCAAATCAGAGCATCTACTGATCTGAAAGACAAAAGTAACCTGGTTTAGTCCTGATGTAGTCCTGGTTTAGTTCTGGTTCAGACCTGGTTTAGTCCTGGTTCAGTCCTCACCTGTAATGAGAGCTGTACTTGGACCTGGGCTGTTGTCTCTCTGACCAATCATTGGTCTCCGCAGACAGGAGAGTCTCGCCTGAAGGAGACAAGGAGAGAGGAGGCGAGGAGAAAGAAGATAAGGAGAGAGGAGACGAGGAGAGAGGAGATAAGGAGGAGGAGGTTAGGGAGTGAAGATGTGTTGTCTGTGTAATCCTTCAGTTGTCCAGATCTGATCAATAGCAAAAGTAAAAAAGTAAAATTTGTCAAGTGGACAAAAACTTGTAGGATTGAAGATGTTCAGCTGCTCATCCAAGCCGCTTCTTCAGTTCTGGTCAGATTACTGGTGGACACTGCCTTATATCTGAAGGGAGGAGCTAACTATATCCATCCATCCATCCATTTTCTTCCGCTTATCCGGGGCCGGGTCGCGGGGGCAGCAGTCTAAGCAGGGACTCCCAGACTTCCCCCACCCCAGACGACGTGTCTGGGGTGAGGGAAGTCCAGCTCCTCCGGTGGGACCCCAAGGCGTTCCCAGGCCAGCCGAGAGACATAGTCCCTCCAGCGTGTCCTGGGTCTTCCTCGGGGCCTCCTCCCGGTGGGACATGCCCAGAACACCTCCCTAGGGAGGCGTCCAGGAGGCATCCTAAGCAGATGCCCGAGCCACCTCAGCTGGTTCCTCTCAACGTGAAGGAGCAGCGGCTCTACTCCGAGCTCCTCCCGTGTGACTGAGCTCCTCACCCTATCTCTAAGGGTGCGCCCAGCCACTCTGCGGAGGAAACTCATTTCGGCCGCTTGTATCCGCGATCTTGTCCTTTCGGTCATGACCCAGAGCTCATGACCATAGGTGAGGGTAGGAACGTAGATTGACCGGTAAATCGAGAGCTTTGCCTTTCAAGCAAGCTAACTTTTCAGTATAGTTAGCTTGCTTGAAAGGCGAAAGGCAAGCTAACTATACTGAAACTAAAAACATCTATTGTATACAGTTTCTGTTTGTATGCTAGGTCTGGTTGAGCTATATTAAGTGTGCACTGTGCCTGAGTCCTACTTAGCATAGTCAATCAAGCCCCTAATAAGTGATTTCACACATATTAGCATCCTGGCTAGCCCTATTGTCTGTACCTCACTAGTGACTCACAGACCTTAGCCAAAGAAAATAAATTGTTTGAGGGAGGTTAAAGAAGCAATTTTTATTAGGAAAGACAATTCTTCCTTGAACAGGAATGGGGGCCTTAGACATCACCTATCCCCCATCTATAACTCCATCCTCAGACCCAAAGCAAAGAAACAAAGAAAACAATAGGGCTAGACAGGATGCTTAAAATCACAGGAGGTGTAAAATCACTTATTAGGGTCTTGAATGACTATGCTAAGTAGGACTCAGGCACAGTGTACATTTAGTGTAGCACAATAGATCTAGCCTACAAAAAGAAACTGTAAACAATAGGTGTTTTTAGTTTCAGTGTAATTAGCACCTCCCTTGAGATAGATATAAGGCAGTGTCCACCAGCATCTTACCAGAAGTGAAGAAGCAGCTAGGATAAGCAGCGAAACATTTTCACTCCTACAGCATTTTGTTCAGTTGACAGATTTTATATTTTTCTTTTGCTATTTACCATAGACTGTATAAAGAAGAGGGCTGAGTAAGTGTGATGTCACCTGCAGCGTTCAGCTCCAAAGAGTGGGTTAATACCCACATTTTAACAGCAGCAGTTACAAAGAGACATAGAAATGCTCACTTCCTGTTTAGAATGCAGCAGCTAGTGTGAGCTGCAGTATATACAGTCTATGAGCTTTACAGATGACAGACAAAAGGTCCAAACTCACAGTCTTCCGGGGGGACCCGGATCTGGATTAGACCTGGTCTGGACCCACTGGGGGGAGGGGTTCTGGGGGTCCTCAAATTCCTGGTCCTGATCCTGGTCTTCAGGCGCTGGCTGTACCTCCAGGCCAAAACCTGGACTTTGGACTGAGACTGGTCCTCCTCATCATCCGCTTCACAACTGCAAACAAAACCAGGTCTAAACCAGAACTAAACCAGAACCAAAACAGGTCAGAACCAGGTCTAAAGCAAGACTAAACTAGGACTGAACCAAGACTAAAGCAGCACTAAAACAGCACTAAACCAGGACTAAACCCCAAACCAGGACTAAACCAGGATAAACCAGAAGTAAACCTAAACTAAGCCAGAGGTAAACCAGGACTGAAACAAGATTGAAACAGGACTAAACTCTAAACCAGGACTAAACCAACCCTAAACCAGGTCTAACCCAAAGCTAAACCAGGACTGAACCAGGACTAAACCAGGAGTAAACCAGGATTGAACTGCGGCTAAACCATAAACTTGTCATGATCCACGTTTTCCTGCTCCCTGTTTTGCCTCCTGTGTGCTCCTTCCCCTCCCTCACCTGCCTGAGTCTGGAGCTGAGAGGAGTTCCTGGCTCCTCCCGTGCACACCTGAATCCCATCAGTACAATCAACGCCACCTGCGGTGGATAAGAGGGGAGCCAGGACCAGACACTCCGTGTCAGATTGTCCGCATGTCAAACGTGACTACTCTAGCTCTGCTTAGTAGATATTTGTTGCTTGCTTTTTTGATGCTTATTGGATTTTTGCTACTCCCAGATTCCTGCTCCCTGGACCGTCCCAGCTCCTTCGTCGCTGGCTCCGTTCCTGACCCTGCCTCCCCGCTCCGGTATTGGTTACTCCCTGTCCTCATCCCTGCACTCCATGTCGCACCCCTGGACCCTGACTCGCACCCTGCTCCCTGCTCCTTGTCTGTTCAACCATCATTTGCCTGTTGTTTCACATATTGTAAATAAACACTGTAAACTTCCTCCTAGTTCTGCACTCTTTGGTCCCGTCTGCTCGAAAATTACGACAAAACTAGGACTGAACCAGGACTAAACCCTAAACCAGGACTAATCCAGGACTAAATCAGGACTACAGCAGGACTAAACCAGGACTAAACCAGAGCTAAACCTGGTCACCTGTATGAAGACATTCGTGGTCTGGTCCTTTGGATTTTGATCTGGTTTTGTCGGTTGCGTTCTCTCCAGATCTGCTCAGAATCCTGGTTCTGAACTGTGGATTTGAAACAGGTTTGGTCCTGGTCTGGCTCTGTTTCTTGTTCTGGGTTCAGTTCGGACTCTGCTCTGATTGGGATGGACTTTGGTTGATCATGTTCCAGTTCCAGGCTGGACCAGTTCTGGGTGGTCCTCAGGGAGTCCTGGTAAAACCTGGTCTGGGACTCTGTGGAGAGAGGATAGTGTGAAAACCCTTGGCTGTACTAATGTCTGGACATAGCTAACATGCTAGCTGTTGCGTTTTAAACAGGAAGTGATCATGGTGCGCGATTCAGGCCCATCGACTCTGGCTCCAATTCACTTCCTATTGAAAAACTGTGCTCCCTCTCTGCTAATGTCAGGCTCATCATTCTGACTTTAAGATGTTCATATTAACCCACTCTTCATGATCCTTGGGTTTTTATTTCACTGTTTTGTCGCTAAATCAAGATATGAACATTAATAACAGACCAATCAGGCACTTTCTTTCCTCAAGGTTGCTCCCGCTACAGTTTGATTGACAACACTGCTAAGCTGCTAAACCAGCAGTGAGGATGAGAAGGAGTGTTACCTTCAACAGCCTCGCTCTTGGTTGGCTCTTTGGTTACTATGATACTCGTGGTCGGAATTCCAAATATGGAACTGGGATTCAGATTAGCTGCTATAACTGCTAGCCTTGATTAGCTTAATTTGGAATTAAATGCTGTGGGTGATGTGTCTTTATAGAGCTTATGGCCCATGCACTCACCCGTGCAGGGTTTCTCTGAGTTGATCCTGTAGATTGAAGTCTGGACCAGGCCCAGGGGAATGTAGTCCAGACTGTCCCTCCTTCTGGTCCTGGTCCTGATTCTGGTCCTGGTCTGGACCTCGGTTTGTGTGTGGGTCTGGACCTGGCTATCATAATAAATCCTGATCTTTTCCATCAGCAGCTGGTCTTTGAGTGACAGGCTGGAGTCCCGTGTCCTATAGATGCTCTGTAACGAGTCCTCATCTGAATCTGAGACCGGGTCTGGACTGGAGACTGGGTCTGCACCAGAGACCGGGTTTGGACCAGAGACCAGGATTGGACCAGAGACCTGATCTGGACCGGGGACTGGATCTGAACCAGAGAGTGGGACCTGTAGGAGACAGAGAAACAGGTCTGAGCTCAGGAGTTTGAGGGTCTGACATGTCAGACTGATCCTTTAACTAAAACACAGAAGAAGCTTCTTGTTTCTGAAGGGGGCAGACGCAAACCTTGCTTGCTCCTGCTGTTTCCTTCTTTACTTTGCTTTTAAATCATTTTACCTCTTCCAGTGCTGAAAATTTGTGTTTATTAAGATTTTTGTTTAAGTAAACCAAGACTTTTAAACCACTTTTACATTTCTAACAACATTTCTGACAAGCCAGCAATATATCTGGGGTAAGAAACCAATGGAATTCTTTCTGTGAATGCTGTCAGAACAAATTAATGAGCTACAAGCATGGATATTTGCTCTTCACTGGACACTCCCCTGTGACTTCAAGTGGTAAGCAGCCCACAGTTACTTTCAGAGAAGTGGATGAAAAAACTGCTACTTTCAACTTACAAATGAGTGATGCAGTGTCTTCTCCAAAACTTTCTAAAGACAAGAATGCCAAGCCAACACAACAAGTGATAAAAGACAATGTGTAACAATGTCTGAATATGCGGGCCAGGATTCTGGAGGGTCACAAAAATAATCCAATAAGTGCAAGGTAACAGGCAAAGAGCAACAAGAACAGAGCTAGAGTAGTCACGTTTGACACACGGACGATCTTGCACAACGATTGACAACTTTGATCTATTCTGGAAACAAGAGCACCTGTTCAAGGGAAATGGCCCACACCTGAGCAGAGGTGGAGTGAGAGTGCTGACGGAGAACCTCCTCCATGTTCTGAGGTACCGGCCTGGACAGAGTCTTGCCAGTAAAAAAAAAAAAAAAAAAGGAATGAGAGGAGCATCCTTGCTGCTCCAACCAGAGACCAAGGATCACCAGCAGCACCGCAACTACCACAACCACCTCATCTAGTGAAGGAGTCACCACCAGCAGCACAACCATCTCCTCCAGCGAGGACTCATCACCAGCACCACAACCATCTCCTCAGAAAGGGATTAAGCAGCACCAGCACCTCCCCTAGAGAACAAGTCCGCAGCACCACCACCTTCCCAAGTGAATGATTCATCACCAGCGTCACTTCCTCTAAGGCCCTCGTCACAGGCCTTGAACCTGAACAGCCCCAGCAGAGATTTCAGTCCCAACAGCACCTCCATCACCTCCCCTGCCCACAGACCAGCCCTGGGTCTCCTTTGCTACATCTACTCCCACTAGGGACACTTCACCCTTGGCCCTTCCCAACCAGCTAGAAAGCCTCATCAGATTAGCAATTAAGATGGTTCCCCTCACAGCTTTCAAAACTATGCCTGTTTTACCATCAAAGGCCATCCTACCTATCCCCCCTCATCTTTCACCCAAACTCCCCTACTCCACCTCCTCGGCCCTCACCTGGTCCCTCACTCACGGTCTCCCCTGCTCCAACTCCTCGGGCCTCATGTGGTCCCTTACCCAAACTCCCCCCGCTTGCCCTCCCAGAGCTGCTATGACCAAGAGCTAGGACACACGAGGCCTCTGCTGTCACAGGACTTACAGTCATGATAAGATAATATCATGCTGAGGCCCTGTGATGGAGCTATATCTGTAGTTACACCACTTAGACTGATTAACAGAAGGACAGTTAGACTGTCCAGTCAGAGAAATTTAGTTCACATTCCCTGTAAGAAGATAACATCCAGTCCTACTGAAACTAATCTGAAACTTGCTGTGCTCAATGTCAGACTTTTATGTAACAAGTCATTTATAATTAACGTTATTTCTTCTTTTAATCTTGACTTTATGTTTTAACCGCAATATGGCTAAACAAAAACACAGGTAATGCAATTCTAGTGAAATCAACTCCACCCAACTTGAAATTTGAATCTGAAACATGAGCAAACAAAAAGGATGGAGGTGAGTCTGCACTTTTTAGAGATAATTTAGTTACGCACAGGTTGTCATTTGGGATGTTTTCATCTTTTAATAATAATAATAATGCATTTTATTCATAAGCGCCTTTCATAACACCCAAGGACACTGAACAAGGTAAAATTACATATACATATAAAACAATAAAACATGACAAGAGCTGATTGATAAAAGTGTGTGATTGATTGACTTTTGAGTATGTTTCCTTTAAAATGGAGCTAAAACACTCACCCTCCATAGTCTACTTAGTCCTATACAAACCTCCCTCCCCTACTGGTCTAAGTTTTATTGATTATTTTACTGAGATGCTTTCAGTTGTATGCACAGACTTTGATAGTTTAGTCATTACAGGTGATTTTAAAGTACATGTGGATAATGTGTTTGACAGAAACGCTAAAGAGCTCTGCTCTGTCCTTGAAACCTTTGGTCTGACTCAGCATGTCAGCGAGCCCACCCACAACAAAAACTGTCCAAGAGATCGTAATCAGCCTGAGTTCATCTACATGCTGCTTCCATGTATTCCCCACTAAATTTCTAAAGTCTGTGCTCAACAGTTTGCTGTCACCACTTGCTTGCATAGTTAATATGTCACTTCAATTTTGAACATTCCCAAGAGCTTTGAAAACTGCAGTTATCAAGCCTCTCCTAAAGAAGAGCAGTCTTGATGCCACAATACCGAACAATTATCAACCCATCTCAAATCTGGTGTTTTAGGCAAAGTCCTTGAAAAGGTGTTTGCCAAGAGCTTATTAACAACTCCTTTGATGTTTTCCTGTCAAGCTTTAGACCCTACCACAGCACTGAGACTGCTCTTATCAAGGTGACAAATGAACACTGATGCAGGCAAAATCTCAGTCTTGTTCCTGTTAGATCTGAGTGCTGCCTTTGACACTGTCAATCATGGGATCCTCTTACAGAGAGTAGAGGACTGGGAGGGCATGTGTAGTACTGCAATAAACTGGTTCAAGTTCTATCTAGAAGACAGGGAGTTGTGGAAAATGGAAAATGTGTTTCAGATAAAATGTCTCTGACGTGTGGGGTGCCCCCAGGAATCAATCCTGTTCAATATCTACATGCTGCCATTGGGCCGGTTAATACACAGCAATAATGTGTCCTACCACAACTATGTAGATGACACTCAGATCTATGTCTCACTGTCAGCAGATGAATATGAACCAGTGAATTCACTCTGCCACTGCATTCAGCGGATCAGTGTGTGGATGCAAAACAACTTTCTCCAGCTAAACTCAGACAAGACTGACATAGAGAAAGTGTTAGCAGTCACCTCCAGTCTCTCTCTCTAAAACCTTCAAATCAGCCTAGAAATCTCGGGGTAATAATGGACTCAGACTTGAACATTAACAGCCACATCAAGTCAATAACGTCTGCAGCATTATATCATATAAAAAATATGCAAAAAAAAAAAAAATCTTAAGTATACTGCCAAAACCAGACTTGGAGAGACTTATCCATGCATTGCAACGGCCTGCTCACTAACCTGCAGTACATCCAGAGTGCTGCTACTTGGGTCCTGACTAGAAGGAATAATTTCTGTGCTCAAGTCTCTGCACTGGCTCCTGTGGCTCAGAGAATGGACTTTAATGCAGTTCTGCTTGTGTACAAGTCTCTCCATGGCCTAGCACCAAAGTACATGTCCTACATGTTAGTGCTATATGAACCATCTTGCAATCTGAGGACTTCAGGGACCGGCCTCCTGCTGTAGTCCTGATGTAGTCCTGGTTTAGTCCTGGCCTCCTACTGGTGCCCAGAGACAGGACTAAACATGGGGAATCGGCGTTTCAGTTTTATGCTGCCAAAACTTATAACAATCTTCCTGATGATGCGAGAATGTTTAAATTCAGGCTCCAAACGGTTCTGTTTAGCTCTGCATCTGACTGAAAGCGTTTCATTCTGCACTCTTCTCTTTTAATGTTCATTTAATGATGATTATCTGTGATTATTTATCTTTTGATTTGTTGTAATGTGAATGTCCTTCTTATTCTGTACAGCACTTTGAATTACATTGTGTACGAATTGTACTCTACAGATAAACCTTCCTTGTTGTTTTCCTAATTTTGAGGTAAATGGCAAAAATGAAGCGGTAAACAATAATGTATAGATAAGTAAGTGGTATCGAAAATTAGAGTTCGATGAGCTCTAATTTTGAGTGAAGAGCCCGAGAAAAAAATTATGAAAGACAGCTCAGTAGCGCCACCTCAAAAATTGATTTACATTGCACCAATGGGAGACCGGCCCAGAAAAATGTCATCATAGACAGAAACTTAGCATCAAAAATAGATCATGTCGGGACATGTAAAAAATGATATTATGGCCCCGCCCTGAACCCATATTGGATCAAATCGGGGACTGACAAAATCATTCATCATAATTTTCTGACATGTCATCATGATGATTATTCAACAAACTGTACTTAAGTTGTACTATATATATATATATATATATATATTTCATTGGACCCATTAAAGTGTACATGCACTTATCTGTGTGCAGACCTGTCCCACAGACTTGTCTCACAGCCTTATCCCACAGACCTGTCTCGCAGACCTGTTCTGCATACCTGTCTCATGTGTCCCGCAGACCTGTCTCGCAGATCTATCCTGCCGACCTGTCTCACAGCGTTGTCCCGCAGACCTGTCTCACAACCTTGTCCTGCAGAACTGTCCCGCAGACCTGTCCTGCAGACCTCTTCAGCACACCTGTCTCACACAAGTTTGAGGAAGACAAGTTGCTGACTCACTTTCCTTGCACATTCATGCTTGGGCCGTAATAACCCAATTGGAGTAAATGGGGGTAATAATAAAATAAAAACCCAAAATGGGGATAATAATATCATAATAACCCAGTTGGGGGTAATAATATCATAATAACCCAAACAGAGGTAATAATATCATAACCCAAATGGGGGTAATAAATCTGGGTGCTGCTCCATGGGCAGGTCTCCAGCCCTGTGCACACACTGAATTATCTTTTAGGGTCCTCTATTTCAGGACCACTCTTGAACTTCACCGAAGCCAGTTTGAAGCCTGTCTGAAGGATTTCTTCTGGTCATGTAGCTCTTTATCTCTGTCGTCAAGTCTCTTGTTTATTTCTACCACAAACTTGCTCTTGGTGTCAGTCTTAACTTCATTCTTTAAAGTCCCAAACTTGTCTAGTTGTATTTGTTTTGTGAGGCCGGGTATCCCTCCTGTCATGGTGGAATGCTAGCTGCTTACATGCTTTGGTAGAGACTAGGTCTTCTTCCATTTGGACATTTTCTTGTGTTTTGGGCACTTTTAGCATGTGGCCTTAGCATTTTGCTCGTCCCACCTTTTGGTGTTGAATTTAGATGTTTTTGATATTTTGTGGGATTTAAGTTAGTTATTTACAGACGACAGAAAGTCCCTGTCAGACCTACCTTAACTTGATATTATAATATCATCATGAGCCCTGTTCTGGACCTAGTCCTGGTCTGGACTCAAAACTCTCACCAGATCTGGGGTCCAGGTTGGTCTTGGGGATCCGGTCCAGGTGAGGGTAGTAGTCCGGGTCTGGTCCAGAACTGGTTCTGAGAGCAGGTCTTCCTCTGACTCGGTCTCAGAGGTCAGGGGCCAACAGTCCACGTCCTGGTTCATTCCTTGGTCCAGACCCTTGATCCAGAGATCTTGCTTTCTGGGTAGAGATCCTTTAGACTCCTGCAGAGCGGATATCAGGGTTAATCTACAGACCACAAACCAGAGTCTCACATGAGTGGTTTACCTGGAGGTCCAGTTCGTGGTTCTGGTCCAGGTCTGGGTTCTGGTCTGGTTCTTGGGTCCTTGTGGACTCAGCTGTTCCCAGCTTGGTCCGGTCTCCTTCTGGCGACTCACTTTTCACTGTAGTAAAACACAGGTTTAAACCAGGTCCGAACCGGGTCTGAACCAGCTCCAAACCAGGTCTAAGCCATATCTACACCAGGTCTGAACCAGGTCCAAACCGTCTCTAAACTGTCTCTAAACCAGCTCTAAACTGGGTCCAAACCGGGTCCAAAGCAGGTCTAAACCAGGTTTAAACCAGGTCTAAACCAGGTCTAAACCGGGTCCAAACCAGGTCTAAACTAGACCTAAAGTCCGGTCTCATTGCGGGCTAGTACCTTGGAGCAGAGAGGTCTTGAGCTGTCCCTCTGGGCTGTATTTGAGCTGACCTAAAACAGAACTGTGTCAGAACCAGGACTAGATTTAGACCAAAATTGGACTAAAATGTTTTCCAATGAACTCACAGAAAGGATTCTGCTCCAAGAATGCCACCTGTGCCTGAAACAAAAAAGCAGGACTGAACCAGGACTAAACTCAGGACTAAACCAGTATTAAACCAGGACTAAACCGCGACTAAACCAGGACTATGCCAGGACTGGACTAAGACTAAATCAGGACTAAAACAGGGCTGAGTCAGGACTAAACCAGGACTAATCCAAGACTCAACTAGGACTGACCCAGGACTAAACCAGGACTAAACCAGGACTGATACAGGACTGAACCAGGACTAAACCAGGTCTAAATTAGGACTGAACCAGGACTGAACCAGTACTAGTTTAAACCAGTTCAAACTAGGTCCTGGTCTAGACCAGTTGTAGACTAGGACTTACCTTGTGGGGGATCAGGGCCTGGTGGTTTTCTAAAATGATCCGTTTGATGTGATGAGCCCAGAGCTGTTTCTCCTCCAGCGACCGAGCCTCAAACAGACACATTCAGTCAATTCAGATGCCCTCCCCATGAGTCAGATGCCCTCCCATCCTCCTGTGTGTCCAATGCCTTCCCACGTGTCAGTTGCCCTCCCCGTGTGTCAGACTCACCTTTACCCATGAGGCGCGGGGCATACACTCACCTGTAACGTGATTGGCTGTTTGGGGCGTTTGTAGTGAGTGACGCTGAAGCTCAGAGAGTCACGGGCGTTTTCTATCAACATGAGAGTGGAGCACTGAAACAGAACCAGGAATAAACAGGATTAAAGCTCTGAACCAGGTCTAAACCAGGACTGAACCAGGACTGATCAAGAACTAATGCAGGACTAAATGAGGACTTAACCAGGATTGAACCAGTTCTAAACCAGGACTGAAGCAGGACTAAAGTAGGACCTAACCAGGACTCTGATGCGTCTGATGCTGCTGTTGTATATATTTTCTACATCTAAGTATCTTATTTTATTTTATTTTTGAGCATATCTTTTTAACTTGTGCATGCCCTTATTTGTATTTGCATTTGTATTTATTCAGTGTGTTTTATGTGCACTTTATCACCGAAGTAAGTTCCTAATCAGTGAGCTGTGCTCACTGACCATGGCAATAAAACTCTTCTGATTCTGATTCTGACTAAAGCAGGACTGAACAAGGTCTAAACCAGGACTGAACCAGGATTGAACCAGGACTGAACCAGGACTAAACCAAGACTAAACCAGGTCTAAACCAGGTCTAAGCTAGGAATGAATCAGGACTGAGCCAAGACTAAACCAACATTGAACCAGGACTAAACCAGCAATGAACCAGGTCTAAACCAGGACTAAACCAGGACTGAACTAGAACTAAACCAGGTCTAAATCAGGATTAAACCAGGACTAAACAGGTCTAGACCAGAACTGGTCTCACCGTGATGTGGGTCTTGTACACAAAATGGCCGCCTCTCTTCTTGGTCAGAAGTAGAATGTTCTGGAACAGGAGCAGGTTCCTGTGGCTCCTCATACGACTCAGGCGAAAAGTTCCCTCCAAAACAAGGTCTCCAAACGAGGTCAAGTCCGGACCTCTCCAGTTCAACAGCAAAGACTGGACCTCCTGAGAACAGAGAAAAAACGGCTCAAAACCAGGACTAGAGCAGGACTGAATCAAGACTGTACCAGGACTAAACCAGGTCTAAACCAGGTCTTAACCAGGTCTTAACCAGAATTAGGCCTGGACTAGACCAAGACTAGATCAGGACTAAACCAGAACTAAACCAGAAACCAAACAAGGGCTAAACCAGGTCTAAACCAGGACTGAATTAGGATGAAACCAGGAGTAAACCAGGACTAAACCAGGTCTAAACCAGGACTAAACCAGGATTGAAACAGGACTAGACCGAGGCTCACCTGGACCCTGACACTGGACTCGTGGCGTCTCTTCATCTCGTTGATGAACCAGGCCACTGTCGTCATAGAAACGACAGCTGCATCAACTATGTCCCCGCCCTCCTCCGAGTGGTCCCAGTGAGTCCGAAGCTCCTGAGGATCAGAGACCGGACCAGGACCATGGTCAGAGAATGTGTTAGTCCTGGTTTAGTCCTGGTTTGGTCCTGGTTTAGTCCTGGTTTGGTCCTGCTTTAGTCCTAGTCTAGTCCGGGTCCAGACCCAGTTTAGTTCTAGTTTAGTCCTGGTCCAGAACTGGTCCAGTCATGGTTTAGACCTGGTTCAGGCCTGGTCCAGTCTTGGTCCAATCCTGGTCTAGTCCTGGTCCAGTCCCGGTCCAGTCCTGGTCCACACCTGGTTTAGTCCTGGTCCAGTCCTGGTTTAGTCCTGGTCTGGTGCTGGTCCAGTCCTGGTCCAGTGCTGGTCCAGTCGTGGTCCAGACCTGCAGGAGCAGGTGGTACTTGAGGACTCGTTGGACAGGTTTGAGGAGGTATGAGCCCAGAGGCAGAAGAGAGCCCAGGGCCCGCTGACGCTGATGGAGAAACTCAGCTAATGTCTCGTCCCTCAAAATCTCAGCCAGGACTTGGACTGACCTAAGACCGGGACCAAGACAAGGGCCAGGATTAGACCAGATTGCTAGGCCTGTTCAGACCCTCCTCTAAACTGGTTACAATTCTCCTCTAGACTAGTTCAGACCCTCCTCTAATCTGGTTCAGATTCCCCTGTAGAATAGTTGAGATCCCAGACCCAGTCTTGGTACCTGGGGTAGTTGGTGCAGTAGTGTTGGTAGATCTCGAAGTCCTCACTCTGAAAAAAAAGAACAGACCCTGTGAAGACTAAACCAGGACTAAACCAGGACTAAACCAGGACTAAACCAGGACTATAACAGGACGGAAATAGGACTAAAACCAGACTAAATCAGGATGGAACCAGAACTGAAGAAGCTAAACCAGGAGTAAACAAGAACTAGGAGTAAACCCGGATTAAACCTTCATACCTTCAGGACAAAGCAGCGCGCCACCTCCACAGGGTCCTGTCCACAGCGCTCCAGCTTCAGAAGAAGCTCACTGTAACAGAGACCAGGACTAGACCAGGACTAAACATGATCTAGACCAGGACTAAACATGGACTAGACAAGGACTTGACCAGGACCAGACCAGACTAAACAGGACTGGACCAGGACTAGATCAGGGCCAGACCAGAACTGACCTGTTGAATTCGTAGATTTCCTCGATGTTTCCAAACAGAGCGCTCACCTGGTCAGGGTGAATGTTGAGCTCTGATTGATCAGTGATGTTTCCGAGGTAATCCTGCACCAATCAGAAGGGCCAGAACATTACAACCATTACGTCATCATTGCATCATTATTATATCACCATAAAACAGGAAGTACCACAATCAGACCAAAGTTTTGTTTTCTTTGATCCCAAACAAAATTCTCACACTAGAACCAGCTTCAGAAAGTGTGAATGGATACTCTGCAGTCATTATTAGCTGTCCCATATGTAATTCATGGAAGACGCCTCATGTTTTGCCTTTATATAAATTGGGACAACAAAAATGGTAATCATCTAACTGACCTGGGCTGTGTCCAAATGTCTCCCTCAGCCCCTAACCCCCCATTCACTCTTTAGTGGACTCTATGGCCTCATTCACAGAGATGACACACACTCAGGTCATGTGGCTCTCGCTCTGGGGGAAAAAAGTCTGAAGTTTAAATTCTGATAAACTTGATTTGTGTCATAAATCATGATGAGATTGGACTGGCACAACTCTTTATGGACTAATAATCTAAGATGTGTAAGATGCTGGCAGGGAAAGCATACATGGAGCGGCATAACCAAGTGGCGGGCATAGTGTACAGAAACATCTGTGCAGAGTACGGACTGGAAACCCCTAGGTCAAGGTGGGAAACACCTCCAAAGGTGGTGGAGAATGATCGAGCCAAGATCCTGTGGGACTTCCAGATACAGACTGACAGAATGGTGATAGCGAACCAACCGGACATAGTGGTGGTGGATAAACAACAGAGCAAAGCCGTTGTGGTGGACATCGCAGTACCAAGCGATGGGAACATCAGGAAAAAGGAGACTAGAGAAATACCAGGGCTCAAAGAAGAGCTGGAGAAGGCCTGGAAGATGAAGGCCTCAGTGGTGCCCGTGGTCATCGGAGCACTCAGGGCAGTGACCCCCAAACTGGAGGAGTGGCTACAGCAGATCCCAGCATCTCATCATATATATATATATATATATATATATATATATATATATATATATATATATATATATATATATATATATATATATATATATATATATATATATATATATATCTCCTCCTCACCATCCGCGGGGTGGTCTTATCCCCTCTTTTTCCACGCTCGGGACCTCTACCAGAGGCCTGGGAGCTTGAGGGTTCTGAGCAGTATCTTTGCTGTTCCTAGTACTGCACTTTTCTGGACTGAGATGTCTGATGTTTTTCCTGGAATCTGCTGTAGCCACTCCTCCAGTTTGGGGTCACTGCCCCGAGTGCTCCGATGACCACGGGCACCACTGAGGCCTTCACCTTCCAGGCCTTCTCCAGCTCTTCTTTGAGCCCCTGGTATTTCTCTAGTTTCTCATGCTCCTTTTTCCTGATGTTCCCATCGCTTGGCACTGCGATGTCCACCCACAACGGCTTTGCTCTGTTGTTTATCCACCACCACTATGTCCGGTTGGTTCGCTATCACCATTCTGTCAGTCTGTATCTGGAAGTCCCACAGGATCTTGCCTCGATCATTCTCCACTACCTTTGGAGGTGTTTCCCACCTAGACCTAGGGGTTTCCAGTCCGTACTCTGCACAGATGTTTCTGTACACTATGCCCGCCACTTGGTTATGCCGCTCCATGTATGCTTTTCCTGCCAGCATCTTACACCCTGCAGTTATGTGCTGGATTGTCTCAGGGGCCTCTTTGCACAGCCTACACCTTGTGTCTTGTCTGGTGGGGTAGATCTGGGCCTCTATTGCTCTTGTGCTCAAGGCCTGCTCCTGTGCAGCCAGGATGAGTGCCTCTGTGCTGTCCTTCAGTCCAGCTTTCTCAAGCCATTGGTAGGATTTCTTCATATCAGCCACTTCAGTTATGTTCCGGTGGTACATCCCATGCAGGGGCTTGTCCTTCCATGATGGTTCCTCCAGCTCCTCTTCCTCTGCACTCCACTGTCTGAGACATTCGCTGAGCATGTCATCTGTTGGGGCCTTGTCTTGGATGTACTTGTGGATCTTGGATGTTTCATCCTGGACTGTGGCTCTCACACTCACTAGTCCTCAGCCTCCTTCCTTACGGCTCGCGTACAGTCTCAGGGTGCTGGATTAGGGATGGAACCCACCATGCATGGTCAGGAGCTTTCGTGTCTTAACATCTGTGGTCTGTATCTCCTCCTTTGGCCAGCTTATGATTCCTGCTGGGTATCTGATTACTGGCAGGGCGTAGCTGTTTATTGCCTGGGTCTTATTCTTGCCATTGAGCTGACTCCTTAGGACTTGCCTTACTCGTCTGAGGTATTTGGCCATAGCTGCTTTCCTTGTTTCCTCTTCAAGGTTGCCATTTGCTTGTGGGATACCAAGGTACTTGTAACTGTCCTCAACGTCTGCTATTGTCCCTTCTGGGAGTGAGACCCCTTCTGTGTGGACTACCTTTCCTCTCTTTGTCACCATCCGGCTACACTTCTCAAGCCCGAATGACATTCCAATGTCTGTGCTGTAGATCCTGGTGGTGTGGATCAGTGAGTCGATGTCTCGCTCATTCTTAGCGTACTGCATCTCCTTGGTATATGCCACATTTGATGGTCACTTGTGCAAGTGGCTTGCCATTGGCCTCAAGGGTGGTTTTCCACAACCTCATTGAGTTTGCAATGAAGGCTCTTAGAGTCCTGTTGATGTTGTACAGCTCCAGGCATTCAGTGATCCATGTGTGTGGCATTGAGTCGTAGGCTTTCTTGTAATCAATCCAGGCCGTGCACAGGTTGGTCTTACGGGTTCTGCAGTCTCGGGAGACTGTTCGGTCTACCAGGAGCTGGTGTTTGGCTCCCCTGGTGTCTTTGCCGATGCCCTTCTGTGCTGTGCTCATGTATTGATCCATGTGCCCATTTATCTTAGCCGCAATGATGCCTGACATGAGCTTCCATGTTGTGGAGAGACAGGTTATTGGCCGATAGTTGGATGGAACTGTACCCTTTGAGGGATCCTTCTGGAACAGGATCGTACGCCCTTTGGTTAGCCATTCAGGGTGAGTCCCATCCATTAGCAGCTGGTTAATTTGTGCTGCCAGGCGCTCATGGAGAGCAGTGAGCTTCTTTAGCCAGTAAGCGTGGATCATGTCAGGGCCTGGTGCGGTCCAGTTCTTCATACCTGAAACTCTTTCCTGGATGTCTGCCACTGTGATGGTGACTGGATTCTGTTCAGGGAGGTTGCTGTGGTCTTCCCTCAGAGCCACTAGCCACTGTGCATCGCTGTTATGTGATGCCTCCTTCTCCCATATACCTTTCCAGTACTGTTCGGTTTCCAGCCTTGGTGGGTCTGCTCTGGTGTTATTACCCTGCCACTGAGCGTACACTTTCGCCGGTTGTGTTGCGAACAGACGGTTTATTCGTCTGGATTCATTATCTCGTGTGTACCTCTTTAGGTGGCTGGCCAAGGCTTGGAGCCTTTGTTTGGCAGTTTCCAGTGCTTCAGGTATGGGCATCTGGCTGTACCTCCGTCGGTACTTGTTTTTTCATTGTGCCTCTCTGGGCCTCTGACAGTTGGCTCACTTCTCTCCTCACTGCCTTGATTTTAGCCTCTAACCGCCGTTTCCATGGTGGGTATCGTTTCTCATGGCTCCCATGGTTGCGTTTATATCCAAGCATCTCTAGGATCACTGCTGCTGAAGTGTATATCAGCTCATTGGTTTCTGTGATGGTTGAGGTAGGGATCGCTCTCAATGCTGCATTCACATCTTCTAGGAGACTTTCAGATGGTACTTCACTTAGTCTCTGCAGGTGGTGTCGGGGTTGCCTTGTGTTCATTCATTCATTGTATGACTATTATTATTATGTCCAGTGAGGAGAGTCAAAGTTAAACATAAAACATAGACATAATCCACAAGAGGTCTGTAAAAATCATGTAGAAAGAAAAATCAGCTGTAAGAAAAAATTATTAAAAACCCAATCAAGGAAAAAGAAGAAAAGTACAAACATTATAGAAATAGACTAACCACAATCATAAAAGAACAGAAGCAGCATTATTATAGCATACTACTGGGAAAGTTTAAAACGCATATCAAGGACTATATCACTTGGACTATAATTAAGGAGGTGATTGATCTGCCAAATTCCAAACACTCATTAACACAAATAATGAAAAATTATGGAAAAATAACTGACAATGTACAAGAAATTGCTAATGAATTTAATACCTTTTTTGTTAACGTGGGCACAAACTTAGCAAATCAAATGCAACAGACTCATGTTGTAGATGAGACACTTATTAATATGAATCAAAGTTCCATGTTTCTTGGGCCTGTGTGTGAGCGTGACATATTAGAGGTGGTCAGAAAATGTAAGAGCACGAGATCTACAGATTGTAATAAGGTTGATATGACAGTGATCAAGGAGGTCATGAATTGTATAGTTAAGTCATTATCTTACATCTGCATCAGTTCTTTTGTAACAGGAATATTTCCTGAGAAACTGTGCTCCCCAGTGCTCCCAATCTATAAAAATGGTGATAAGCAACAAGTCACTAATTATAGGCCCATTTCATTATTAGATCAATTTTCAAAAATACTGGAAAAGTTGTTTGTTCGACAACAGGATAGTTTTTTGGGTTTTTTTGGTTTTTTTTTTAGAAAAATCTAATATATTATGTGATCAGCAGTATGGATTTTGTAGTAATAGCTCCACATTTCTAGCAGTGATGGATTTTTTAGAAAATGTAACATCAGTAGTTGACAATAAACAAAAGACAATTGGTATATTTATCGATCTACGTAAAGCATTTGACACTATTGACCATAATTTACTCTTACAGAAGTGTGAGTGTTATGGGATCAGAGGGGTGGTTAATAGTTGGTTAAAAAGCTACTTAAACAATAGGCTTCAATATGTAAAAACGAATGGAACAGTATCACTTCATAAAGCTCTATTGTGCGGAATTCCCCAAGGATCTGTTCTGGAGCCAAAATTATTCATTCTTTATTTGAATGACATTTGTAAAGTTTCTAGAATACTGAAGCTGGTTATTTTTGCAGATGACACAGATTTATATTCAGGATTTGATGTTGATCAGTTAATTTCACAAGTTGAAACGGAGTTGATACAATTAAAAAAAAAAAGGTTTGATTTAAATAAGTTATTGAACGAGAAGAAGACAAAATTCATGATTTTTGGATCTAGTAAGGTAAATTCTAATGTGAAATTGTTTTGGAATGGAATTGAAATAGAACGGGTTTATGAGACAAGTGATCATAGATCAGATATGTTGGAAACCACATATACAGTATATCAAGAGTAAAATATCAAAAACTGTTGGTATACTTTATAAAACCAAATCTGGTTTTGAATAAGAAATGCCTGAATATATTATATTGATCACTTGTGCTTCTGTATTTATCTTACTGTTCGGAAATTTGGGGAAATGCTTGTAAAACATATGTAGATCCTATAATTAAACTACAGAAAAGGGCAATAAGAATAATTAATAAAGCAGGATTCTGTGATCCAACAAATGAACTATTTATAAAATCAAATATATTAAAATATACAAACAGATGTAGTTAAGTTAAAAATTTTGACAATTTTGTTTTGTGTTGTGAATAAAGATATTCCCATAGGAATTCAGTCCTTCTTTAAATTAAGAAGTAGTTACTATAATTTAAGAGGTTTGCTTCGGTTTGAATCCAGTAAAATAAGAAATAATGTGAAGCAAAGATGTGTGTCTGTTTTAGGAATAAGACTTTGGAATGATCTCAATGATGATTTTAAGTTAATTAAAACTCTGTCTAAATTAAAAAATAATAATAATTAAAGCATGAATTCATTCATGCATATACACTGCAGTAGGTCATATGAGCCAAGATATTTGTGTTTAAGATATCAATTTAAGTAAATAAATTGTGTTATGTTACTGTATTGCGGAGTTATGTGTTGGTCAGGATGGGCTTACATAAGTATGCGGCTTCAGCTCAATCATTTTTTGGTTGTAATTAAGGAAGGAAATGTTTTGTTTTGTCTTTTTCAAAAAAAGAAAAATGTAAACAACCAAAATAAAATGTATTAGTTCATTCAGGTGCATGCACACGCTCACATGAACACTCAAGTGACCTATTTTTTGTTATATCATTTGTCACATAGTCACATATTGGTTGTATTGATTAAACACTTCTTTTATATTGAGTTCACATATTATTTGAATACTCTTTGACAAAGTCACACATTTACTTGAACGATGTTTTATGCTTGTGCATAAGTCTCTTCATGGCCTAGGTCCAAAGTACATCTCTGACATGTTAGTGCCATATGAACCATCTCGCACTCTGAGGACTTCAGGGACTGGCCTCCTGCTGGTGCCCAGAGTCAGGACTAAACATGGAGAATCAGCATTTCAGTTTTATGCCGCTAAAACCTGGAACAGTCTTCCTGAAGATGTGAGACAGGCCTCTACTTTGACAATGTTTAAATCCAGGCTCAAAACGGTGCTGTTTATCTGTGTATATGACTGAAAGGTTTTTATTTTTATTCTGCACTCTTTTGTTTTAATGTTTTAATGTCAATTTTATGATGATTATTTGTGATTATTCATGTTTGATTTGTGTGATTTTAATGTCTTTCTTATTCTGTAAAGCACTTTGAATTACCTTGTGTACGAATTGTGCTATACAAATAAACTTGCCTTGCCTTGCCTTAATGCTTAAACACTGAAATCATTATAATAGCGTGATCTGACAAATGTATGCTTCCTATACTACTATTCTTACCTGCCTCCAACACTGTTTTGGAAATCAAGAAAAAATCTATTCTCGTATACATTTTATTAGGATTTGAGAAGAAGGTGTAGTCCTTCTCTCTAGGGTACACATCTATCCTGGATGTGACCTCATCAAGCATTTGTTGTAATGCTCGTTGTCTTGGGGTTTGTTTAACGTCAGTGAGGCTAGGCTTTTTCTCTTGATTTTCATTACACAGTTTCAGTCTCCACCAATTATCATAGTGGGACAACGAAATTTAAATAAGACATCAGTCAAAGTAATAAAAAATGAGGGATAAAGGTCTGGAGCTGCATACACATTCATTACATACAAAGTACCATGAATTAAAACAAAACAGCCATTATTATCAGCTTCTATGTGGGTTATTAGAGGCATTTTTTATGTATCAGTATTGCCACACCTCTACATTTAGTATTAAAAGAAGAAAAATAGACATATCCTACCCAATCTTTTTTTTAAAGTTTTTTATGTTCTTTTTCGGTAAAATGTGTCTCTTGCAACATAGCTACTGATATATTCTCCTTCCTCAAAAAAGTAATTATCCTAGTCCTCTTCACTTTAATATTAAATGAACAAATATTCACTGGAAAGGCTATTGCATCACATATTTATAATATTCATTTAACTCCCTGGTTTCACTGAGCAGCACTAAAGCAGCAGCTGTCACTGTTGAGCTACAGTACAGTCTTGCCCATGATGAGGCGCGAACGGCGGGTGCCTCTCCGCACGTCTCTTCTCAGTATTTCAACGATAAATGTCACTGACGGTTTATGATTGCTCTGTTAACAGCCCGCGCTAACGCTAGCACAAAGCCTTGTCACTGCAAAACACAAATGTTTTAAATTAAATTTTCTCAGTCCTTGATACAAACACAATTGTGTAGTTCTGTTTATTGATTTAACTGAAGCTTTTCATACATTGGATCATGGAGTCCTCTTGTCTGAAGCAGATTGGGTTTTACTACGTTACATGTGATTGTTTCTAAAATTATCTTTCAAACAGAACCCAGGCTGTAGTAGCCGATAGGTTTAAATCATTTTTTTTTTTACTTTAAGTAAAGAAGTAGCCTAATTCCATAGGCTACAATTTAAGAGCCCTGGATGCCCCTGGAGGGCTGTCTTGGCTAACATGTCTGTGCAACATCACGTGGCCGTCGGGGACGGTACCTCTGGACTTTTTTGGTGCCCTTTGGGGGGTGCGCCGGGAGTATGGGGTCCAGGGCCCTTTGCTAAGGGCTGTCCGGTTCCTGTATGACAGGAGCAGGAGCTGTGTTCGCATTGCTGGCAGTAAGTCAGACCTGTTCCCGGTGCATTTTGGACTCCACCAGGGCCTGATTCAGGAACCACAGGATCTCATTGCTGCTGTTTGCAGATGATGTTGTCCTGATGGCTGGTTTGCAGCCAAGTGTGAAGCGGCTGGGATGAGAATCAGCTCTTCCAAATCCGAGGCCATGGTTCTCGACCAGAAAAAGGTGGCTTGCTCTCTCTGGGTGAGTGGGGGAGTCTTTGCTTCAAGTGGAGGAGTTCAAGTATCTCAGGGTCACGTTCACAAGTGAGGAGAGATTGACAGGTGGATTGGTGCAGCATCCTCAGTGATGCGGTCACTGTATCAGACCGTCATGGTGTGAAGAAGGAGCTGAATTGAAAGGCAAAGCTCTCGATTTTACGGGTCAATCTACGTTCCAACCCTCACCTTTGTTCATGAGCTCTGGTTAATGACCGAAAGCACAAGATTGAGGATACAGTGGCCGAAATGGGCTTCCTCCGCAGGGTGGCTGTGCGTACCCTTAGAGATAGGGTGATGAGCTCAGTCACACGGGAGGAGCTTAGAGTAGAGCCACTGCTCCTTCACGTCGAGAGGAGCCAGGAGAGGTGGCTCGGGCATCTGCTCAGGATGCCTCCTGGATGCCTCCCTAGGTAGGTGTTCCAGACATGTCCCACCAGGAGGAGGGCCCGGGGAAGACCCAGGACATGCTGGCGGGAATATGTCTCTCGGCTAGCCTCGGAACACCTTGGGGTCCCACTGGAGGAGCTGGAGGACATGTCTGGGGTGAGAGAAGTCTGGGAGTCCCTGCTTAGACTGCTGCCTTCGCGACCCGGCACCGGATAAGTGGAAGAAAATGGATGGATGGACAATTTAAGAGACAGCCACATACATTTATATTCAGGTGATTCTGTTTTGTAAGCAGCCACCAGCAGAAGGGAGGGGCTAACCACAATAGATGTTTACAGTTCCAGTGTGATTACGTTTGTCTCTTGCTTTATTAAAGAAACAAATCTTGTAGCTCATTAAATTATTAAAAAATAACCTTTCTTTCTGTACTAGATTAAAATAAAATAAAAAATCTCATTCTCGCTCTCCGCGGGTGGTTCCGGTGGTTCATCCCATGCATTGGCTTGTCCTCCAATAATGGTACCTCCAGCACCTCTTCTTCTGCATTCCACTGTCTGAGACATTTACAGAGCACGTCATCTGTTGGGGCCTTGTCTTTGATGTACTTATAGATCATGAATGTTTCATCCTGGACAGTGGTTTTCACACTCACTAGTCTTTGGCCTCCTTCCTTACGGCTCAGGGTGCTGGATTTGGGATGGAACTCACCATGCATGGTCAGGAGCTTTTGTGTCTTAACATCTGTGGTCTGTATCTCCTCCTTTGGCCAGCTTATGATTCCTGCTGGGCATCTTATTGCTGGCAGGGTGTAGCTGTTTATTGCTTTATTGCTTATTCTTACCATTGAGCTGACTCCTTAGGACTTACTTGTCTGAGGTATTTGACCGTGGCTGTTTTCCCTCATTAACTCTTCAAGGTTGCCATTTGCTTGTGGGATACCAAGTTACTTGTAACTGTCCTCAATGTCTGCTATTGTTCCTTCTGGGACTGTGACCCCTTCTGTGTGGACTACCTTTCCTCTCTTTGTCACCATCTAGCTACACTTCTCAAACCCGGATGACATTCCAATTCTGCTGTAGAATGTCTGTGCTGTTGATCCTGGTGGTATGGATCAGTGAGTCGATGTCTCTCTATTCTTAGCATACAGCTTGGTGACTGATGGTGGCCCCATTCCTGAGTCAGTATCCATAGCCTTAGCCAGTGTGCCACTAATGCAGTTAATGGACCTATGCAGGTATTTGGTTTGTTTTTATTTGTATTGTTCAGTATTTGAACAGGGCTCATGAAACAGAGTCTGATGCTCTCTTTGGGCTCCCCCTGTACAAATAAAGAGAAAAGGACTAAACCAGGACTAGACCAGGACTAGACCAGGACTAGACCAGGACTAAACCAGGACTAAAACGGGTTTTACCTGTATGATCATCCTCAGATCTCTGACATAGACCCTTTCGGTCTCGATGATCTCCAGAACCACTCGATCCAAATACGAGAGTCCAGGATCCGGAGACATGGTCCTGAACTGGAACCCAACCAGAACCTGATTAGAGCCTAACCAGGCCCTCACCAGAACCTAAACTTGGACCTGGAAGAAAATGACTACAGTCAAACAAGTACTACAAATATGGCTGCTATGTTCTCAACCACCAGATGAATCGTAGTTTAGTCCTGGTTTAGTTCTGGTTTAGTTCTGGTTTAGTCCTTGTTAAGTCCTGGTCTTCGTCAGGACTAACTTAGCTGGAGGATTTGACCTATTTTGCATGCAGACATGCACATACAAGCATGCAGATATCCACACAGATACAGGGAGAACACGCAAACTCCACACAGACACAGAGAGAACACGCCAACTCCTCATAGACTCAGGAAGAACACGTAATCTCCACACAGACACGAGGAGAACAAGCAAAGTCCACACAGGCACAGGGAGAACACACAAACTCCACACAGACACAGGGAGAACGTGTAAACTCCACACAGACACAGAGAGAACATGCAAACTCCACACAGACACAGGGAGAACACGCAAACATAGATCTGAACATGACTGTGGTCAGTTCGGACAAGTTCAGCTGTGTTTACTTACAGATCCAGGTATTTGGTCTTAGGTCAGAGGTGAGAGTTGAGACAGATATTTTTTCTGTTCGAGGTTAAATTTTGTGTCACTTGTCTAATAATTTTGTAAAAAAAAAAAAATAAATAAATAAATAAACATCTAAATATTTAAATACAAAAAAATAAAACTAAAATAAATATTTAGAATTCCACAGATAAGAACTGACCATTGATAGAATAGCATTTACTTTCAACCGTTCAGAGGGCAGAGTTTACTTTCAAAATACTGACGCACCGCCTGAAACAGCTCTGCTCCAAATCTAAAGAAATGATAAAAATTAAAACCTATCTCAGAAAGACCCGGAACCAGAACTGAACCAAGACCGAACCAGAACTGAACCAGGACTAAAGCAGGACTCGACCAGGACCCGGACTGAACCAGGACCAGGTCTGAACCAAAACTGAGACAGGACTGAGGACTAGAGCAGAATGTGAACTAGAGTCAGTATCAGTGTGGGTCCAAAAGCTTTTAAAGGACCTGAGTCAATCAAACAGGAATCTGGTCTGACCCCGAGGGGAGGGGATCTGACACAGAGGAGAGGAGGGCATCTGTCACAGGAAGAGGTGAGGGCATCTGACACAGGGGAGGAGAGGAGGGTATCCGACATAGAGCAAGAGGGAAGGGAATATTTGAGATATGACATCATCTCTGAACTGCCCCATCAGAGAGTTGAGTTTGAGAGTTTGACTAAATCAGGTCTAAACCAGAACTAAACCAGGACTAAACCAGATCTAACTCAGGACTACACTAGGTCTAACCCAGGACTAAACCAGATCTAAACCAGGTGTAACCCATGAACTAAACCAGGACTAAACCATGTCTGAACCAGGCCTAAACCAGGACTGTTTATCATGCTGGTTCTTACCTTGTCTCTCATCGGGTTTCGTTCTAAATCTGTTCTAAGCCCTAAAGATCCGTTTGATTGACAGGTGAAAGTAGGGGGTGTGGCTTCGGTTGGGAGGGCGGGCTTTAATCCAATTACAGTAAATATCTAAGTCCTGCCTACTGCTCCCATCTGGACCAGTAAGACATGTGGCCTGGTTTATGGCTCATACTGGACCTGTCCCAGTGTTGCATCCCAAGAAAAACATCAGACATCTCAGTCCAGAAAAGTGCAGTACTAGGAACAGCAAAGATATGCCACAGAACCCTCAAGCTCCCAGGTCCTGAGTGTGAAAAAGGGAATGAGACTGTATGGTGTGTGTGTGTGTGTGTGTGTGTGTGTATGTATGTATATATATATATATATATATATATATATATATATATATATATATATATATATATATATATATACACACACACATATATATATATATATGTGTGTGTGTGTGTGTATGTGTGTATAATATAATAATAAATATATGCAGACTCTGAATTATATTTTATGTTTACACAATCTAAAATCTGTTCTTCACATCACTAAATCTAAATGAGCCGATCCAAGTTAGTAACAACCAGGAAATGCTGCAGGAACCCAATCTGATTTGTCAGAATGAGCCTGATCAACGCGTCATCCCTTTGATCCCTGAACTATAAGCCCCGCCCACAGATGAAAACAGGCAATAGGAAGGGTCCACCAGCCTCTCTCACACATGGCTCGATGGCTCATATCTTTGCTTCAAATCTTTTAACTGCAAATACGACACTATTTGACAGTGAATCTGACACTCTGAATTAAATCTGAAACTGAATTTGACACTCTGAATCAGAGACTGAAACTGACACTCTGAATGTGACACGCTGAACATGACACTTTGAATATAATTCTTTCTGAATCCGACTTTTTAAAGACACTGAAAATATAAACTGAAAGTTCATCAACTGAAATTCAGCATTTAAAATCTACGTAGAAAAAACAAGGCATCGTCCATGGTTTAGACCTGGTTCAGTACTGGATATTTAGAAGTCATAAAAAATAAAAAAAAAAATAAAAAAATCACTCAACAACTCACATTTGAGAATTTTAATAAAAACTTTACAGACGATTGTCACGGCAACAAGAGAACAAAGGTTAGTGCTTTAGGTCTGTTAGTCCTGATTTAGGCCTGGTTTAGTCTTGGTTCAGTCTCAGTCTCTTTGGTGTAGATTGAATAGGGATGTAACAATATCCTAAACATGGTCATTATTGTATCATCAGAATAATATTGTGGGCCAATATATCAGACATCTCTCTGTAGTTGT
Organism: Periophthalmus modestus; assembly: GCA_019594935.1. NCBI lineage: Eukaryota > Metazoa > Chordata > Actinopteri > Gobiiformes > Gobiidae > Periophthalmus > Periophthalmus modestus. Next base: position 20,600,610 of record JAIEZT010001328.1, on the reverse strand, counting down.
TTTCAGTCTATAAGCAAAGACTGCTGTTGTTCCATGTACTTGAGCTTTTAAGCACTTTTAAATTTGATCTCTGTGGACAACGACAGAACCAAAGGCTACTCTGGCATTTTAAAAGGGAAAAAAGTAGCATATTGACAACTCTGTTAGCCTTCTCAAAATATCACAGTAAATCTCACACTGTCAGATCTAATATCGGTAAAATATTATACTGACAGACCTCGATATTGTTACATCCCTATGATTTAAGTGCACTGTGTTTACATTTCTGCTGACTCTCGTGGTCACACTGCTCCTCTCCTGGGATCTGGTGGCTGGTTGTTGGGATGGTTGTTGGGTCGGTTGTTGGGATGGTTGTTGGGTCGGTTGTTGGGTCGAGATTGTGGGTTAGACTCTCTTGTTGTGCACTGTACTGCAGTGTGCTCTCATGTCTTTTCGGAGTCTAAACTTGTCTCCACACACAGAGCAGACGTACAGGTGCACCTCCATGTGCTGCTCCAACTGCTCCGCCCCTGGGAACATCTGGAAGCACACCTGGTGCATAGACAGGTGAGAGGTGCAAGAGATGGGTGAGAGGTGTGATAGGAGCAAAACAACTGAGATATAGACCTGACCAAGACCCGGTTAGTCCTGGTTCAAGCCTGGTTAGTCCTGGTTCAAGCCTGGTTAGTCCTGGTTCAAGCCTGGTTAGTCCTGGTTCAAGCCTGGTTTAGTCCTGGTTCAAGCCTGGTTAGTCCTGGTTCAAGCCTGGTTAGTCCTGGTTCAAGCCTGGTTTAGTCCTGGTTCAAGCCTGGTTAGTCCTGGTTCAATCCTGGTTTAGTCCTGGTTCAATCCTGGTTTAGTCCTGGTTCAAACCTGGTTTAGTCCTGGTTCAATCCTGGTTTGGTCCTGGTTCAACCCTGGTTTAGTCCTGGTTCAAACCTGGTTTAGTCCTGGTTCAAACCTGGTTTAGTCCTGGTTCAATCACGGTTTAGTCCTGCTTCAAACCTGTTTTAGTCCTGGTTCAATCACGGTTTAGTCCTGGTAGAGTACCAGTTTAGTACCTGGCAAATGGTTTCCCCTGGCGACAGGTGTGAGATCATGTGACGCACATGGTCCTGTTTCAGAAAAGTCCCCTGTTCACAGACCGGACACACGTACCTCGCCACCCCTGAGAGAAAGACCAGAGTTAGACCTTATTTGGTCCTGCTACATCAGGACTACACTGGTTCAGTGTAGTCCTGGTTTAGTCCTGGTTCAGTCCCAGTGTAGTACCTTGGTGCATGTCATGGTTTAATAATAATAATGTCTTGCACTCTACAGGCCTGTCAGAGCCTCTCAAAGCCCTACACTGTGTCATTATTCATTCACTCCACACTCGATGGTGGTGAGCAACTACTGTAGCCACAGCTGCCCTGGGGCAAACTGACTGACGGGCCATCAGCCCCTCCGACCACCACCAATCATTCACGCAAACACCACTTTCATACTAGGCAATGTGGGTGAAGTGTGACAACGACAGAACGTCCAAGCGGGAATCCATCCTCTGACCTTCAGTTTGGGGGACAGCTGCTCTAACCACTGAGACACTGTCGTCCTGGTATCGTCCCAGTTTAGTCCTGGTTTAGTCCTGGTTTAGTCGCAGTTTATTCCTGGTTTAGTCCCAGTAGTCCTACTTTAAGCCTGCTTTAGTCCCAGTACCTCGGTGCATGTCCTGGTGCAAGCGCAGCTGGCGTTGCCGTAGAAACCCTTTGCCGCAAGTGAGACAGGTGAACTGTTTGTGTTTGGTGTGAACGGTGTAGTGCTCGCGCAGGTGACAGCGCTGGAAGAAGCCACGGCCACAGATACCACAGAAGTGACGCCGCCGCGGCTCGTCCAATGAGAATGCGGTGGGCGCCAGGCCAGCCAATGAGCCGGTGGCATTCTGAGGAGGCAGGACAGACACAAAACAGACAATATTTTAACATGACTTTTAAAGCGTAGCTAAACACTAAACCCACTTTAATGCTACTAATCTGTATAAATCTGCAATTTTCTATTCAAAAATGCCTTCATCTGTGTGTGAGCAGCCTCCAGTGGCCTCTGCTGTTTTAAGTAGTACGTGACATCACATATGACTGCCCTGATCACAACCAGGTGTTTCGAATTACAGACACCTACCTGCAGGGGCAGGTTTAAAGTGTGGATACCTGTTAAACCAATCACACTGTACCTTATACCTTCGGACACCATCCCTCCTCACTTTCCCCTTCAGTCCTCCATACCCCGCCCTTCCTCCCCTCCTCACTTTCCCCTTTAGTCCTCCATACCCCGCCCTTCCTCCGCTCCTCACTTTCCCCTTTAGTAGTCCAGACCCCGCCCTCACTCTTCCCTTTAGTCCTCCAGACAGAAGAAGCTCTGTTTGAAATGTGGGCATGGTTTAGGTGTTCCACTCTAAAGAGGGGGTATTTTACTTCTATGGGATAGTAATTCACATTTACAACACATAATATATTTAGATCACCATGTTACTTTTAATTGTTATGAAAAAGCCATATTCACCTATAACATGTTTTAAGTTTCACTTTCGCGTTTCTTCAGAGCGACATCACAACACAATCAGCGTGCATCCAACTAATGAAGCTACTGCACATCACATGAGGGTGGTCAAGTTGCTGTATACAGTATTGTACCATGTTTTTGTATATTTATGGAGAATCGTCTTGGGGGGCATGGGTGATGTCGGCATGTGGGCAGAGCCGAGCCTTGGCACGTAATGCTAACCATAAGGAGGGTTTGAATAGTGCAGGGGAGAGATCGCTAGATTACTCAAACATGCATGGATAACATCTAAAACATATTCTCTCATCAAAAACATGCTGAGAACATTATATAGAAAGCTTAAAAAAATGTTTTTTTTGCAGAATATCCCCTTTTTAACTTTAACCTGATGAGTGCAGGCACTCACCTCACATGTTTCCAGCAGGTGGCAGGCCTCCATCTCCTCTTCCTCGTGGTCCTCCTCCTCCGACTCTTCCTCTGGGTTGTCGGGGAGCTCTTGGGTCTGGTTTGGATCTAGGCTCAAATCTTGGCTCAGGCTTTGGTCCAGATCTTGGCTCAGGTCTTGGCTCAAGTCTTGGCTCAGGTCTTGGCTCAGGTCTTGGGTCCTATCCTGGTTCTGGGCGCAGCGCTGGGCGTGTTCCTGCAACTGTCGGCCTTTGATCAGCACCTGTCCGCACCTGCCACAGGCGCACATGTGACTGGTATGGTCCGACAGGTAGTGTCCAGACAGGTCCTGACCCTAAGGAGCAGAGCAGGTGTCATAGCCTGACCTTTAACCTTAAACCTAAAACCTAACCTTAACCTAAACCCTAACCTACACCCTAACCTTAACCTAAGCCCCAGTGACGTGCAGTGAGGTGAGGCAGGTGAGGCCATGCCTCACCTGTCATCACAGAGAAAAAAACTTAATGAAACGGTTATATTTATTTTATTTTTCTATTTAACTTTGCAATTTTATTCTTTTTTTTTTTTACTCAAAATCACTGAATTTTTACGTTTACCATTGAAATAATGAAGAGACGCGCGGAGAGGCACCGGCCATTCGTGCCTCACCACGGACTGATTGTGCTGTAGCTCAGCAGAGACAGCTGCTGCTTTAAGCGGCCGTAAAAAGGCGCCAGGTGAGGCACGCGGTTACCTGGCCTCATGGTAGGGGGCACTCGTGAACCCAGGGAGTCTTGCGACTCCCGGAGAATAGGGGCCACAGAATAGTGACAGCAAGATACAGTTTAGAGTTAGCAAGTCAAGTTTAGCAATCCGTCACTTTTTTCTTCATGTCTGGCCCTACTTTTTAAATGGAGGAAGGTTACATCTTAAAGCTCAAGCACTGGACGTTCATTCAAAGCAGGAGGTTATAATTAAAGGAAGACAAACACTAAAGGAGCTAAATGGTTTGCTCCAGACTGCGGGAGGTCAGACTCGTTCTTTTCAAACAGAGAGGTACGAAATGGTAAGAAATTTAATAACTTCAATCCATTGAAAATTGGGGAACCAGAAGAAGGATAAAAAACAATACAAAGCCAGCTTGCTTTCTATTTCATACTATTAGAGCTATTTCATACGGACTTCGGAACTTTTATTTTGAAATTCTTTTTTATTCTGGCCCCAAGTCACTTACTGGGAGAAAAATTGTCCCAAGCCAAATTTACTTGCTGACACCTGGTTTACGTGTTTGTAAATCTGATTGTGATGACATCAGTGCCTCACCAGCCATGAACCTCACCGCATGTCACTGCTAAGCCCTATCCTTAACCAAAACCCTAACCTAAACTTAAAACCTAGCCTTAACCTAAATCAGGGGTGGGCAAACTTTTTGACACATGGGCCACAATGGGTTCTAAAATTTGACAGAGGGGCCGGGCCAGGATATATATGTGTATATCACATTAGAGATTTGGCCTGTAACATGTAGCAAAGCATGAATACGCAAGGCTCATTGTACTAATTGTTTTCCAAATGCATTAATTAAATCTGTAAATTGGCTGCCAATCTCTGAGCCGTAGCCGCCCGTTGGCTGCGTTGACTTGCTCGCGTGGTTGGCATGCTTCATAGCAAAGTGACAGCTGATATTGTACTCTTTGAAAACCAGGTTGAAGTCTTATTAAAGGTATATAGCCTTTGATCAGACTTTAACCTTAACCTAAACCAAAACCCTAACATTAACCTAAACCCTAATCTTAATTTAAACCCCATCCCTAACCTAAACCCTAATCTTACCCTAAAGCCTAATTTTAACTTAAACCTTTATCTTAATCAGGATTCAAATGAACTTAAACCTTAACCTAAACTCTAACCAGGCCCCCATGATGTGAGTGTGTGTAGAGTTTAGTCCCCACACTGAGAAAATACCCACCTTCAGCTCCAGTCCACACAGCTCACACCGAGACTCCAAGTCTTGGTCTAGACCTGAATCCAGACCAGGGTGCAGACCTGGATCCAGTCCTGGCTCCAGTTTGATTCTTTTGGCAGAATCCTGGTCTGTACTCAGTTCCTGGCTTTTCTGGGAGCCGCTGGGCTCTGGATCATCTGGTTCTGACTTCACAATCACCGCAGGTCCTGGTTCGGTCCTTGTCCAATCCTCAGTCTCAGTCTTGACTCGAGTGTCGCTGGACTCTGGACTAGACTCTGTGTCAGTGTGGTACAAGCGCGGTGGGTCTCGGTCTCCAGTATCCCGGTCTCGGCCCTGGTCCCGGGTATGGTCCCGGGTTGGGACTGGGGGAGGGTTCTTGCGGTTAGTGCAGGTGAGTATGTGTTCGATGAGGAGTTTCTCACAGCTGAAGACGAATCCGCAGTCGTCGCAGGTGAAAGTTCGGCCAAAACGCGGGCGCTCTCTCAGACGCTCCGAGGTTTTACGCAGCGTTCGTCGCAGGTCACATGGCTCAGCCTCTCCTCCGGGGGGCGCTATCAGCACTGGCAGCTCCTCCACGGAGATGGGCCGACTGAAAAAAATTATAAAATAAATTAAAAAAAAAAAAAGAGTACAAAATGCTAAATAAGACTCAAACTTAAAATCAGCGTCATGAAGGCTAACGGTTGCCCATTGGCATGGTTCTCTTGCAGCCGATTGTGAAGTGGCTGGGATGAGAATCAGCTCCTCCAAATCCGAGGCCATGGTTCTCGACCGGAAAAAGGTATCTTGCCCTCTCCGGGTGGGTGGTGAGCCCTTGCCTCAAGTGGAGGAGTTCAAGTATCTAGGGGTGTTGTTCATGAGCGAGGAAAGGATGAGATTGACAGGCGGATTGGTGAAGCATCAGCAGTGATGCGGTCGCTGTATCGAACTGTTGTGGTGAAGAAAGAGCTGAGCCAAAAGGCAAAGCTCTCGATTTACCGGTCAATCTATGTTCCTACCCTCACCTATGGACATGAGCTTTGGGTAATGACCAAAAGGACAAGATACAAACGGCCAAAATGGGTTTCCTCCACAGGGTGGCTGAGCACTCTATTAGAGATAGGGTGAGGAGTTCGGTCACACGGGAGGAGTTCGGAGTAGAGCCGCTGCTCCTCCACGTTGAGAGGAGTCAGCTGAGGTGGCTCGGGCATCTGTTCCGGATGCCTCCAAGACGCCTCCCTTGGGAAGTGTTTTGAGCATGTTCCCACTGGAAGGAGGCCCCGGGGAGGACCCAGGACATGCTGGGGAGACTACGTCTCTCAGCTGGCCTGGAATCACCTTAGGGTCCCACCGGAGGAGCTATAGGACGTGTCTGGGGTGAGGGAAGTCTGGGAATCCTGTTTAGACTGCTGTCCCCGCGACCCGTCCCTGGATAAGTGGAAGAAAATGGATGGATGGTTCTCTTGGGGCCTTGGAGCAGGTCTGTGGGGTGGCTTCCTCCAGCCAAATTGTGTCTCCATGCTCCGTGAGACTGATCTCACCTAAATAGAAGACATGTTTTCTTTTCATATTAAATCGGAATTATCAATATCTAAATCTATTTTTGGATCTGAATTATCTATTACCAATTATGATTTTTCCCGCTATTCTCTCAACGATTTGCAAAAATATGTTTAGTAATTCATAGTTTGTGGCGCTGTGAGACGAGGCTAAATCTAAATCTAAAAATAAAGCTTCTCTGCTTCTCCGTTGTGTTTAAACCTCTCTGTATGTAATGCAGATGGTTTGGCTCATGTTAGATTCATTATGACCTGGAAAAATCATATTTTTGTCAGCTCAACATTTAAGTGGGCCTCACTAAAAACACAGCAGTTTATTGAAAGTCTGTTTGGTGAGAGAATATTTTGTAATGTTTATATCTGCTTTTTTCATCTAATTCCTTTCTCCCTCATCTAATCATTTCATTGACCTGTACCAATCCATTCCAAAGTAAGCCAGAGGAAACGGAGCTTAAGTCAAGTCATAAACATCTAACAATCCTTTCTGCATCTGGGCCAAACACACAGCAGCATTCTGCTGTGGGCAGAACCAAAGGCAAAGTGGCCAAACGACTCAAAAACCTTCACCCAAACATGACGGTGAGGTCTGCAGAGGGCTGCTGAGGTCTGCAGCTTCAAACCACTGAACCCAAACAGACCCTCAGAACAAACCCTCACAACATCTCTGAGTCCATCTACAGTAAAGACCCTCTTTTAGAACCTTCACCTACCTGTTCCCTGTGGAGCTGCTAGTCTCTGGTCCCGGTCTGGTTTCTGGTCCCAATCTGCTCTCTAGTCCCGCTCTGCTCTCTAGCCCCAGTCTGGTCTCTGGTCTGGGTTCTGGTCCAGGTCTCGAGGGGAACATCCGGACCCCGAACATGAGTGTAGTGCCAGAGTTGGGACCTTGGACTCGGCCGAGTTCCTCCAGAGTCTCGGGGATGTAGTACATCTGCAGCCGCTGCATGGAGGTCTTCAGGTCCTCAAAGTCCAGACTGAAGACCATGAGAACCAGAACCAATGAGATCCAAACAGAACCAACCAGAACCAATAAGATCCAACCAGAAACAAGCCAGAAACCGATGAGAAGAGCCAACAGACAGAGAGAACAAGAACAATAAGAACTTAAGTTGTACTAATAGAGCTTTTCAGATTGTAGACTGTGTCCAGGGTCCAATATCCAAAAGGTAAAATGTTGAACTTGATAATTTCTATAAGAGACCCAAGAACTCACTGTGTTATAACAACACACATCTGTGTTTGAACAAGATTCACTTTATCTGCTCCATCTGTGTTAAATATGGTTGGACTGAAGAATGTGGTGATGTCATCTGAAACATAGTGACAGTAGCGGTACCCTAACCATAGCAGCAGCAGTAGTAGTAGTAGTAGTAGTAGTTGTACTTGTTTGTTGTAATGACCTCCCCCTGGTACATGTATTTCAGTAGTACTATAGTAGTAGTACCTGTCTGTAGTAGTGACCCGTCCCTGGTACATGTACTGCAGTACTCGGTCAAAGCTGTGTGCGCTCAGGCCCGTGTGGCTCAGGTCCACGCTCTGCTGCCCTCTGCAGTCTGATTGGATGAAGAGCATCCTGAAGAAGGCGGAGCACGCGGCAAGCACTGCCCTGTGTGCCCGGAACTGAGTGTCGCCGATGGACACGAGGACGTCACACAGGAAGCCCCACTCCCTCTGAGCGTCCAACTGGTCGAGGACGTGCTCAGAGTGCGGGGAGGACATCTGGATTAATCACAACACCAATATATATGAGACACAGAGGAGGTGAGGGCATCTGGAGTAATCACAACACATATATATATAAGACACAGAGGAGGTAAGGGCATCTGAAGTAATCTTAACAACACAAACACATGAGTCACATAAAAGGGGAAGGCACCAGGAGGAATGGTTTGCTTCAGATCAGACTAAAAACCATACTGACACACTGTGAGTGCCGTTGCACTGATTACACTCTTAGACAAAGAGCTTTGCTCAAAGGCTCAAAGGCACAAAGGCCCTAGATGCCACTGCTGCTCTCTCTGAGCGTTTGAATAAAAGCCGTTCTGATTCTGTTTCCTAGACGTTCTCCTCACCTGACGTGTCATTTAAAGCCACACTAACATTACCCACATATGAAAGATTCCCTCATAAATAAAACTCAAGCTATTTGCTTTGTGGCTTTTATTTTGAAGGGTCAAAGTCTAACGCCGCACCGTGCGTGGTGACGTCCTGTGCGTGCTGTGCGTAATGCGTGCGTCCCGCACAGCCCCGCCGCCCCCGCAGTCCCCGCAGCTGCACGCGGCCTGTTCCTGGACCAAACCCGGTTCTCCCCGACTCACCGCGGCTCTTGTGGCCCGCTTTGGCGCTCCTTTCGGTGGCGCGGGCGGAGCTCAGGTCCTGGTGTCCTGGAGCTTGTGGAGGAGCGGGAGTTCGCGGAGTTTGAGCTCGGATTCCGCGCTCTGGCGCAGGGTAGAGTCTGGGGCAGAGTCCGCTGCTGCTGCGGGATTGCACTCTTCCGCACAAACTCTGCGTCATCACGCACCACACAGCACCGCACTTCCCGCACGCGCCCTTCAAAATAACAAAAAGAAACACTAAAGTGGACCAAACCGGGCAGAATGGGACCAGAACCAGGTCAGAGTGGGGCTGGTTCTCAGCCAAGACTTTTCCAGAGCAGCGCACGACTCCAAAAAACATGCATCCTGTAGCCCCACTATAGACCTGATGTACACCTGCTCTAGTCCTGTTCTAGTCCACTTCTAATCATGTAGACCTGACATAGGTAGACCTGATACACTGGTGCATATTTATCATCAGAGACAGGCACATGGGAGTCTCATAAAAGGACTAAGGAATAAGCCAGGCCTATAGCGGGTCAAAACCAGGACTAACCCAGGTCTACAGACAGGTCTGTGGACTTTCCCGATGAACTCAGAGCAGCTCCTCTCTCTCTTGCCCACGTGACCCTCTCTCCTCTGTGCTCGCGGGATTTCTTGTTTCTGTCTGCGTTGTGGCGCTGTTTTCTCGCGAGTCTTGTATGTTGATCTCCACCGCGTTTGTCTCCGTCTCGGGTCCGTCTCAGGTCAGTCCCGGTCCGGGCTCGGTTCAGGTCCTGGTCCAGCGTGTCCCCGCGCGACACGCGTGTGACAGTGTGTGTGTACGTGTGAATGTGTGTGTGTGTGCGCGCGCGCGCGTGCGTGTTAAGGAGACGTGAGGACAGAGAGCGGAGCGGAGCCAGAGCCGCGCTCTTGTTTAGACCCGGTTTAGACCCGTTCTGGTTCCAAGGCGGGTTCAGGGACCGGTTTGGGTCTCGCGGGTCCATAGCGGTTCTGTTCGATGTCTGAGGATGATGCACTCGGCCTCCACCGGTACGCACGCGTGGATGAGGGGGCGGGGCCTGTCTCCGTTTGATGTGTCTCCATGGAAACGGAGACTTGAGCAAGTCTAAACTAGTCCGGCACCTTTCACACATTATATTAAGCACATTTACTACGCTGTGACGTCAGTGTTTGGACGTCCGGACACGTCACGCAAACCACTTCTCAGAAGACAATTTCATTCATAAGAATTTTATATGCCGTTCTCACTTTGAAATTTTAACTAATTATTTTCGTTCTGAATTTCTGTTGATGAAATTTCAGTTTAGATTTTCAGTGTGTCTGAAAAGTCTGAATAGAAAATTTACCTTTTTAATATTCAGAGGAGATATTTTCAAGCCTCATCAGCAAACAGTCCCCTCCCTGAACTGCCACCTTAACGTGGTGGAAGGGTTTGAGCACCCGAATGATCCTGGGAGCTATGTTGTCAGGGGCTTTATGCCTCTGGTAGCGTCCCCCATGGCAAACAGGTCCACGGGGCAGTGCCTCACCTGTCATCACAGAGAGAGAATAAATTAAATGGTTATATTTATACAGTGATTTCTACTATAAGGTTATTTTCTATTTAACTTTGCAATTTTGTTCTTTTTTTTACTCAAAATCACATGATTTTTACATTTACAGTTGAAATACTGAGAAGAGACACGCGGAGAGGCACCGGCTATTCGGACTGATTGTGTTGTGCGCTCAGCAGTGACAGCTGCTGCTTTAAGCGGCTGTGAAAAGGCGCCGATTGAGGCACGCACTTACCTGGCCTCATGGTAGGGGACACTTGTGAGCCCAGGGATTCTCGCAACTCCCGCAGAATAGGGGCCGCAGAATAGTGACAGCAAACTACAATTTAGAGTTAGCAAATTAAGTTTAGCAATCCACTTTTCACTTTTTTCTTCTTGTCTGACCCTACTTTTTAAATGGAGGAAGATTACATATTAAAGCTCAAGCACTTTTCTAACTGGACTTTCGGTCAAAGCAGGAGGTTATAATTAAAGGAAGACCAACACTAAAGGACCTAAATGGTTTGCTCCAGACGAGGGATGAAAGACTCGCTGTTTTCAAACAGGGTGCTACGAAATGGTAAGAAGTTTAATGACTTAAATCCATTGAAAATTGGGGAACCAGAAGAAGGATAAAAAACAATACAAAACCAGCTTGCTTTTTATTTCATACTATTAGAGCTATTTCATACAGACGTCGGAAATGTTATTTTGAAATTATTTTTTATTCTGGCCCCAGCTCACTTACTGGGAGAGAAACTGACCCGGGAGAGAAATGTTCTTGCTGACACCTGGTTTACATATTTGTAAATCTGATTGTGTTGACATCAGTGCCTCACCAGCCATGAACCTCACCGCACGTCACTGCTCCAGACACAGCTTGGGCTCTGGTACCCAACTCCTTGAGAGGGGCTGGCCTCTCCATTTTTCTGGCGTTGCCCTCGGGGAGAGGCGGTGAGCTGGTGTGGGCTTGCTACTTGCCCCACAGCTCAGCTGCCTTGTGTTGGGGTTCACCCCGGTTAATGAGAGGGTCGTGTCCCTGCGCTTTTGGGTCAGGGACAGGTCTCTCACTGCCCTACAGGCCAAACAGCAGTGCAGAATACCCAGCCTTCTTGGAGTCCTTGGGAAGACTAGACAGTGCACCGACCGGGAACTCCTTTGTTTTCCTGGGGGACTTCAATGTCCATGTGGGTAATGGCAGTGACACTTGGATGGGTGTGATCGGGAAGAACGGCCTTCCTGATCTGAACCCAAGTGGTGGTGCTGTTATTGGACTTCTGTGCGAGTCACAGTTTGTCCATAACGAATACCATGCACAAGGGTGTCCATCAGTGCACGTGGCACCAGGACACCCTAGGTCGGAGGTCGATGATCGACTTTGTTGTTTTGTCATCTGACCTCCGGCTGCGTGTCTTGGACACTCGGTTGAAGAGAGGGGCAGAGCTGTCCACCGATCACCACCTGGTGGTGAGTTGGATCCGCTGGCAGAGGAGGAAGCCGGACAGACCTGGCAGTCCCAAGCGTATTGTGAGGGTCTGTTGGGAACGTCTGGCGGAGCCCTCTGTCAGAGGGGTCTTCAACTCGCACCTCCGGGAGAGCTTCTCCAGATCAGGGTGGGGACATGGATTCCAAGTGTGCCATGTTCTCTGCCTCTATTGCCGGCGCGGCCACTCATAGCTGTGGTCGTAAGGTCTGCAGTACTTGTTGCGGTGGCAACCCCCAAACCCGGTGGTCGACACCGGAAGTAAGGGATGTCATCAGGCTGAAGAAGGAGTCCTATTGAGTCTTGTTGTCTTGTGGGATTCCTGAGGCAGCTGACGAGTACCAGCCAAGCGTGCCGCTCCTGCTGTCACAGTGGCAAAAACTCGGGGTTGGCAGGAGTGCGGGGAGGTCATGGAGGAGAACTATTGGACGGCCTCAAAGAAATTCTGGCAAACCGTCCAACACCTCAGGAGGGGGAAGCAGTGCTTCACCAACACTGTTTACAGTGCGGATGGAGAGGTGCTGTCCTCCTCAATCCCACCATCACATCTTGCAAGGAGGAAGCAGAGACTGGGGACCCGGAGGCGGACTCGTCCATCACCCTGGCTGAAGTCACTGAGGTGGTTGGCAAGCTCCTCGGTGGCAAGTCCCTGGGGGGGTGGATGAGATCCATCCCGAGTACCTTAAGTCTCTGGATGTTGTGGGGCTGCCTTGGCTGACACGTCTCTGCAACATTGTGCGGTGGCCGGGAACGGTACCTCTGGACTGGCAGACCGGGGTGGTGATCCCTCTGTATAAGAAGGGGGACCCGGAGGGTGTGTTCCAATTACAAGGGAATCACACTCCTCAGCCTTCCCGGTAAGGTTTATTCCAGGGTACTGGAGAGGAGAATCCGTCCGATAGTCGAACCTCAGATTCAGGAAGAGCAGTGCGTTTTTCGTCCTGGTCGCGGAACACTGGACCAGCTCTACACTCTCCATCGGGTGCTCGAAGGTTCATGGGGGTTTGCCCAACCAGTTCACATGTGTTTTGTGGATCTGGAGAAGGCATTTGGCCGTGTTCCTTTTGGTGTCCTTTGGGGGGGTGCTCCGGGAGTATGGAGTCCGGACCCTTTGCTAAGGGTTGTCCGGTCCCTTTGTCACTGGTTCTGTTCATTGTGTTTATGGTTCATTATATTTATTCGGGAACCACAGGATCTCATAGCTGCTGTCTGCGGATAATGTTGTCCTGATGGTCATTGAGCCAGGACCTGCAGCAGGCGCTGGAGTGGTTTGCAGCCAAGTGTGCAGTGGCTGGGATGAGAATCAGCTCCTCCGAATCCAAGGCCATGGTTCTCGACCGGAAAAAGTGGGGAGTCTGTACCTCGTCTATGTTCCTACT
>JAIEZT010001328.1:20410178-20587396 GCA_019594935.1 Periophthalmus modestus | reverse complement strand
ATGGAAATTGCATTGGATTCCGCCTAAAGTCACATGAGTGCCCTGACCACACAAACCAGTTAGGAGTGAGTTTACTGCTGGATTCCACTTATTTTTACTAGATAAGCACCCCCAAAGCGTGAAAGCACTGTTCTGCTCACTTATATGATAGTATAGGGAAGTTGGTAAAATGAGCTGTTCAGCTGCTGAAAAGGCGATTGCAGCAATAAAAAAGTGAAAACGCCTATTACTTTAGTTTGCAAGGTGATAGAACCAAACTTTAAACTGTATGTTGTACAGGTCCCCAAGCTCTATTTCCACAGCAAAAATGAGCTTCGTTTTTGTGGTTTTTTCACAATTTCACTTTTTAAGTTCTGTGTGCCTATGGGAAATTTGCATTGGATTCCGCCTAAAGTCACATGAGTGCCCTGACCACACAAAACCAACTTAGGAGTGAGTTTACTGCTGGATTCCACTTATTTTTACTAGATAAGCACCCAAAGCGTGAAAGCACTGTTCTGCTCACTTATATGATAGTATAGGGAAGTTGGTAAAATGAGCTGTTCAGCTGCTGAAAAGGCGATTGCAGCAATAAAAAAAGTGAAAACGCCTATTACTTTAGTTTGCAAGGTGATAGAACCAAACTTTAAACTGTATGTTGTACAGGTCCCAAAGTTCTATTTCCACAGCAAAATGAGCTTGATGCGTTTTTGTGTTTTTTTTCACAATTTCACACTTTTAAGTTCTGTGTGCCTATGGGAAATTGCATTGGATTCCGCCTAAAGTCACATGAGTGCCCTGACCACACAAACCAAGTTAGGAGTGAGTTTACTGCTGGATTTCACTTATTTTTACTAGATAAGCACCCCCAAAGCGTGAAAGCACTGTTCTGCTCACTTATATGATAGTATAGTGAAGTTGGTAAAATGAGCTGTTCAGCTGCTGAAAAGGCGATTGCAGCAATAAAAAAGTGAAAACGCCTATTACTTTAGTTGCAAGGTGATAGAACCAAACTTTAAACTGTATGTTGTACAGGTCCCCAAGCTCTATTTCCACAGCAAAAATGAGCTTGATGCGTTTTGTGTTTTTTCACAATTTCACTTTTTAAGTTCTGTGTGCCTATGGGAAATTGCATTGGATTCCGCCTAAAGTCACATGAGTGCCCTGACCACACACAAACCAAGTTAGGAGTGAGTTTACTGCTGGATTCCACTTATTTTTACTAGATAAGCACCCCCCAAAGCGTGAAAGCACTGTTCTGCTCACTTATATGATAGTATAGGAAGTTGGTAAAATGAGCTGTTCAGCTGCTGAAAAGGCGATTGCAGCAATAAAAAAGTGAAAACGCCTATTACTTTAGTTTGCAAGGTGATAGAACCAAACTTTAAACTGTATGTTGTACAGGTCCCCAAGCTCTATTTCCACAGCAAAAATGAGCTTGATGCGTTTTTTGGTTTTTTCACAATTTCACTTTTTAAGTTCTGTGTGCCTATGGGAAATTGCATTGATTCCGCCTAAAGTCACATGAGTGCCCCTGACCACACAAACCAAGTTAGGAGTGAGTTTACTGCTGGATTCCACTTATTTTTACTAGATAAGCACCCCCAAAGCGTGAAAGCACTGTTCTGCTCACTTATATGATGATAGTATAGTGAAGTTGGTAAAATGAGCTGTTCAGCTGCTGAAAAGGCGATTGCAGCAATAAAAAAGTGAAAACGCCTATTACTTTAGTTTGCAAGGTGATAGAACCAAACTTTAAACTGTATGTTGTACAGGTCCCTAAGTTCTATTTCCACAGCAAAAATGAGCTTGATGCGTTTTGTGGTTTTTTCACAATTTCACTTTTTAAGTTCTGTGTGCCTATGGGAAATTGCATTGGATTCCGCCTAAAGTCACATGAGTGCCCTGACCACACACAAACCAAGTTAGGAGTGAGTTTACTGCTGGATTCCACTTATTTTTTACTACTAGATAAGCACCCCCCAAAGCGTGTGAAAGCACTGTTCTGCTCACTTATATGATGATATATAGTGAAGTTGGTAAAATGAGCTGTTCAGCTGCTGAAAAGGCGATTGCAGCAATAAAAAAGTGAAAAACGCCTATTACTTTAGTTTGCAAGGTGATAGAACCAAACTTTAAACTGTATGTTGTACAGGTCCCCAAGCTCTATTTCCACAGCAAAAATGAGCTTGATGCGTTTTTGGTTTTTTTCACAATTTCACTTTTTAAGTTCTGTGTGCCTATGGGAAATTGCATTGGATTTCCGCCTAAAGTCACATGAGTGCCCTGACCACACAAACCAAGTTAGGAGTGAGTTTACTGCTGGATTCCACTTATTTTTTTTACTAGATAAGCACCCCCAAAGCGTGAAAGCACTGTTCTGCTCACTTATATGATAGTATAGGGAAGTTGGTAAAATGAGCTGTTCAGCTGCTGAAAAGGCGATTGCAGCAATAAAAAAGTGAAAACGCCTATTACTTTAGTTTGCAAGGTGATAGAACCAAACTTTAAACTGTATGTTGTACAGGTCCCCAAGCTCTATTTCCACAGCAAAAAATGAGCTTGATGCGTTTTGTGTTTTTTTCACAATTTCACTTTTTAAGTTCTGTGTGCCTATGGGAAATTGCATTGGATTCCGCCTAAAGTCACATGAGTGCCCTGACCACACAAACCAACTTAGGAGTGAGTTTACTGCTGGATTCCACTTATTTTTACTAGATAAGCACCCCCAAAGCGTGAAAGCACTGTTCTGCTCACTTATATGATAGTATAGGAAAGTGTAAAATGAGCTGTTCAGCTGCTGAAAAGGCGATTGCAGCAATAAAAAAGTGAAAACGCCTATTACTTTAGTTTGCAAGGTGATAGAACCAAACTTTAAAATGTATGTTGTACAGGTCCCCAAGCTCTATTTCCACAGCAAAAATGAGCTTGATGCGTTTTTTTGTGTTTTTTCACAATTTCACTTTTTAAGTTCTGTGTGCCTATGGGAAATTGCATTGGATTCCGCCTAAAGTCACATGAGTGCCCTGACCACACAAACCAAGTTAGGAGTGAGTTTTTACTGCTGGATTCCACTTATTTTTACTAGATAAGCACCCCCAAAGCGTGAAAGCACTGTTCTGCTCACTTATATGATAGTATAGGGAAGTTGGGTAAAATGAGCTGTTCAGCTGCTGAAAAGGCGATTGCAGCAATAAAAAAGTGAAAACGCCTATTACTTTAGTTTGCAAGGTGATAGAACCAAACTTTAAAACTGTATGTTGTACAGGTCCCCAAAGTTCTATTCCACACAAAAAAAATGAGCTTGATGCGTTTTGTGGTTTTTTTTCACAATTTCACTTTTTTTTAAGTTCTGTGTGCCTATGGGAAATTGCATTGGATTCCGCCTAAAGCACATGAGTGCCCTGACCACACAAACCAAGTTAGGAGTGAGTTTTACTGCTGGATTCCACTTATTTTTACTAGATAAGCACCCCCAAAGCGTGAAAGCACTGTTCTGCTCACTTATATGATAGTATAGTGAAGTTGGTAAAATGAGCTGTTCAGCTGCTGAAAAGGCGATTGCAGCAATAAAAAAGTGAAAACGCCTATTACTTTAGTTTGCAAGGTGATAGAACCAAACTTTAAACTGTATGTTGTACAGGTCCCCAAGCTCTATTTCCACAGCAAAAATGAGCTTGATGCGTTTTTGTGGTTTTTTTTCACAATTTCACTTTTTTAAGTTCTGTGTGCCTATGGGAAATTGCATTGGATTCCGCCTAAAGTCACATGAGTGCCCTGACCACACAAACCAAGTTAGGAGTGAGTTTACTGCTGGATTCCACTTATTTTTACTAGATAAGCACCCCCCAAAGCGTGAAAGCACTGTTCTGCTCACTTATATGATAGTATAGTGGAGAAGTTGGTAAAATGAGCTGTTCAGCTGCTGAAAAGGCGATTGCAGCAATAAAAAAAAGTGAAAACGCCTATTACTTTAGTTTGCAAGGTGATAGAACCAAACTTTAAACTGTATGTTGTACAGGTCCCCAAGCTCTATTTCCACAGCAAAAATGAGCTTGATGCGTTTTGTTTTTTTTTCACAATTTCACTTTTTAAGTTCTGTGTGCCTATGGGAAATTGCATTGGATTCGCCTAAAGTCACATGAGTGCCCTGACCACACAAACCAAGTTAGGAGTGAGTTTACTGCTGGATTCCACTTATTTTTACTAGATAAGCACCCCCAAAGCGTGAAAGCACTGTTCTGCTCACTTATATGATAGTATAGTGAAGTTGGTAAAATGAGCTGTTCAGCTGCTGAAAAGGCGATTGCAGCAATAAAAAAGTGAAAACGCCTATTACTTAGTTTGCAAGGTGATAGAACCAAACTTTAAACTGTATGTTGTACAGGTCCCTAAGTTCTATTTCCACAGCAAAAATGAGCTTGATGCGTTTTGTGGTTTTTTCACAATTTCACTTTTTAAGTTCTGTGTGCCTATGGGAAATTGCATTGGATTCCGCCTAAAGTCACATGAGTGCCCTGACCACACAAACCAAGTTAGGAGTGAGTTTACTGCTGGATTCCACTTATTTTTTTACTAGATAAGCACCCCCAAAGCGTGAAAGCACTGTTCTGCTCACTTATATATGATAGTATAGTGAAGTTGGTAAAATGAGCTGTTCAGCTGCTGAAAAGGCGATTGCAGCAATAAAAAAGTGAAAAACGCCTATTACTTTAGTTTGCAAGGTGATAGAAACCAAACTTTAAACTGTATGTTGTACAGGTCCCCAAGCTCTATTTCCACAGCAAAAATGAGCTTGATGCGTTTTGTGGTTTTTTTCACAATTTCACTTTTTAAGTTCTGTGTGCCTATGGGAAATTGCATTGGATTCCGCCTAAAGTCACATGAGTGCCCTGACCACACAAACCAAGTTAGGAGTGAGTTTACTGCTGGATTCCACTTATTTTTTACTAGATAAGCACCCCCAAAGCGTGAAAGCACTGTTCTGCTCACTATATGATATATATAGTATAGTGAAGTTGGGTAAAATGAGCTGTTCAGCTGCTGAAAAGGCGATTGCAGCAATAAAAAAGTGAAAAACGCCTATTACTTTAGTTTGCAAGGTGATATAGAAAACTTTAAAACTGTATGTTGTACAGGTCCCTAAGCTCTATTTCCACAGCAAAAATGAGCTTGATGCGTTTTGTTTTTTTTTCACAATTTCACTTTTTAAGTTCTGTGTGCCTATGGGAAATTGCATTGGATTCCGCTAAAGTCACATGAGTGCCCTGACCACACAAACCAAGTAGGAGTGAGTTTACTGCTGGATTCCACTTATTTTTTTACTAGATAAGCACCCCCAAAGCGTGAAAGCACTGTTCTGCTCACTTATATGATAGTATAGTGAAGTTGGTAAAATGAGCTGTTCAGCTGCTGAAAAGGCATTGCAGCAATAAAAAAGTGAAAGTGAAAACGCCTATTACTTTAGTTTGCAAGGTGATAGAACCAAACTTTAAACTGTATGTTGTACAGGTCCCCAAGCTCTATTTCCACAGCAAAAATGAGCTTGATGCGTTTTGTGTTTTTTTCACAATTTCACTTTTTAAGTTCTGTGTGCCTATGGGAAATTGCATTGGATTCTGCCTAAAGTCACATGAGTGCCCTGACCACACAAACCAAGTTAGGAGTGAGTTTACTGCTGGATTCCACTTATTTTTACTAGATAAGCACCCCCAAAGCGTGAAAGCACTGTTCTGCTCACTTATATGATAGTATAGTGAATTGGGTAAAATGAGCTGTTCAGCTGCTGAAAAGGCGATTGCAGCAATAAAAAAGTGAAAACGCCTATTACTTTAGTTTGCAAGGTGATAGAACCAAACTTTAAACTGTATGTTGTACAGGTCCCCAAGCTCTATTTCCACAGCAGCAAATGAGCTTGATGCGTTTTGTGGTTTTTTTTCACAATTTCATTTTTAAGTTCTGTGTGCCTATGGGAAATTGCATTGGATTCCGCCTAAAGTCACATGAGTGCCCTGACCACACAAACCAAGTTAGGAGTGAGTTTACTGCTGGATTCCACTTATTTTTACTAGATAAGCACCCCCAAAGCGTGAAAGCACTGTTCTGCTCACTTATATGATAGTATAGGGAATTGGGTAAAATGAGAGCTGTTCAGCTGCTGAAAAGGCGATTGCAGCAATAAAAAAGTGAAAAACGCGTATTACTTTAGTTTGCAAGGTGATAGAACCAAACTTTAAACTGTATGTTGTACAGGTCCCCCAAGCTCTATTTCCACAGCAAAAATGAGCTTGATGCGTTTTGTAGTTTTTTTTCACAATTTCACTTTTTAAGTTCTGTGTGCCTATGGGAAATTGCATTGGATTCCGCCTAAAGTCACATGAGTGCCCTGACCACACAAACCGAGTAGGACTGAGTTTACTGCTGGATTCCACTTATTTTTACTAGATAAGCTTCCCCAAACATGAAAGCACTGTTCTGCTCACTTATATGATAGTATAGGGAAGTTGGTAAAATGAGCTGTTCAGCTGCTGAAAAGCCGATTGCAGCAATAAAAAAGTGAAAAGGCCTATTACTTTAGTTTGCAAGGTGATAGAACCAAACTTTAAACTGTATGTTGTACAGGTCCCCAAGCTCTATTTCCACAGCAAAAATGAGCTTGATGCGTTTTGTGGTTTTTTTTCACATTTTCACTTGTTAAGTTCTGTGTGCCTATGGGAAATTGCACTGGATTCCGCCTAAAGTCACATGAGTGCGCTGACCACACAAACCAAGTTAGGAGTGAGTTTACTGCTGGATTCCACTTATTTTTACTAGATAAGCACCCCCAAAGCGTGAAAGCACTGTTCTGCTCACTTATATGATAGTATAGTTGTTATATCTTCCCTTTACTTCTTAGGTAAGATAATGAAGATAAGGAATCTTGGAACAACAGAATTTATTACCTCGTGTGGCAGGGCATGAACACACACATAGCACTTGGTGTAACAGCGCATTGATACATACAATGTTGTGCTTAGTAATACGTAACTACAGTTACAAGAGAGGGTCAAAATACATAACATCTCCTCCCCCCTTACATAAGATGTACCAGGGATTTAAACATTCATTGCCCCAAACACATTTGTATTACATCGTAACATTAATAAACAAATCAGATGCATAGAGATAACATTTCAACTTTTTTTTTTTTTTCTCTTCTTTTGTGACACTATAGAACATAGTAACTAGCAAACACATTGGTCACTGTAACACTATAAGTTTAACTTTGTGGGTGGTCGTCTATCACGTACAGGATAGCGACGCTCTACAGACACATCAACTTTTTCATTGGTTGGATTAGGCTCTGGTACAGATGTGACACTTTGTTTTTCTACTTTGTCTGAAAGAGAAACATCTACAGTAGGACTGACTGGTTTTGACATTTCTACAGGTAAGTAGCATGTTTCAGGTACAAATACATTAGCATTTTTTTTCAGATTCAGACAGTTCTTGAGTAGTGTTGGGTGTTTTTAAAAGTTGGTCCACATGGCGGCGCCAAACTCCATCAGCTGTTTGGACAGTGTAGGAGACAGGGCCAGTTTGGGCAATGACAGTGGCAGGAGCCCACTTTACCTTACTCTGGTAGTTTCTAGCCAGCACTGAATCTCCAGGTGCGAAAACTCGATCTTTTGCATGAATGTCTCTGTACTTTACTTGTTTTCGTGGGTCTGCCTGAACAATGTCTCTTACTGTTGGAGGTTTGAGAAGGTCCAAGCTGGTTCGAAGTTCTCTGTTGAACATGAGGCTTGCAGGAGATGCCTTGGTGGTTGAGGGTTGTTACGAGTCTTTTGACAAGATGAACAACTTTTGGCCATGTTTTCTATTTGTTTGTCTAACCCTGGCCACCAAAAATAGCTCCTAGCCATTTCCTTCATTTTCACTATCCCACTGTGACCTGCATGTAGCTGCTCTAACATTTTAGCACGCAGTGACTGTGGAATGATAACCCGCCTTCCCCACAGCAGCAGACAACCTGACTGAACAGAAAGTTCCCACCTTCTATCAATAAAAGGTTTGAGAGCAGAGCTATCACCTTTCGATTGTCCTTTAATTACCATGTCCATGACTACTGACAGGTCAGGGTCATTTCTGGTTGCCTTTTTCACTTGGGCAGCTGAAACTGGTGCCTTTTCCACGTTTTTGAAATAGAAAATGTCCACTGTGTTAGATTCATGTTTGGTAACAGGGAGTGGTAACCTGGAAAGTCCATCTGCGTTGCAATGAGAATCAGATTTGCGATACTTTATGTCATATGAATGAGCTGACAACAACAAAGCCTTTGAAGACGTGAAGCTGCAAGCGATGGTATTCCTGTGTGCGGTCCCAAGATCGTTGTCAGGGGTCTGTGATCTGTTAACAGAGTAAACTTCCGTCCATACAAATATTGGTGGAATTTCCTCACTCCAAAAATTATGCTCAGTGCCTCTCGTTCTAACTGAGCATAGTTAGACTCTGCCTTGTTCAATGTCCTAGAGGCAAATGCAATTGGTTTTTTCCTCACCATTTGGAAATATGTGTGAGATGACAGCACCCACTCCATAGGGTGACGCGTCACAGGCCAGTTGGATTGGAAGTGAGGGATTGAAGTGTGTGAGAACTTCTGAAGTGGTGAGCGCCCTCTTGGCATTCTGAAAAGCTTTCTCACAGTCATTTGTCCATTTCCATTTCTTGTCTTGACATAACAGTTCATGTATGGGCTTTAACAGTGATGCAAGGTTAGGTATAAACCTTCCATAGTAGTTCAAGAGGCCTAGAAAAGATCTCAGTTGACTCACATTTTCAGGTGAGGGTGCATCTACAATAGCCGCTATCTTTGAAGGAGCTGTGTGTAGGCCTTTTTTATCAATAACGTGTCCTAGGTACTCCACAGATGGTCTCAAGAACTCACATTTCTCCTGACGAACTCTGAGTCCATACTGTTGTAGCCTCCGCAGTGTAGCATCCAGGTTGCGAAGATGCTCTTCGTCATTTGCACCTGTGCAGAGAATATCATCCAAATAACACTGTACTCCTTGCAATCCACTCAGGATCTGATCCATGGCCCGCTGAAACAGAGCCGGGGCCGATGTGATGCCAAAAGGTAATCTGCAATACCTGAAAAGTCCTTTGTGCGTATTAATCGTTAGCAACTCACGGGATTGTTCATCCACATGCATTTGCAGATAAGCCTGGTTAAGGTCAATTTTGCTGAACTTTTGACCTCCGCTCAGACCTGCAAACAAATCTTCAATTAAAGGCAGTGGATATTGCTCTACACTGAGCAATGGGTTTATAGTCACTTTAAAGTCTCCACATGTTCGTATTCCTCCATTCTTTTTGGGAACTGGCACGATTGGGGTGGCCCACTCACTGGTTGTGACAGGCTCCAAGACTCCACTTTTAACTAAAGAGTCTAGATCTGCTTCAACTTTATCACGTATCGCATAAGGCACTGTTCTGGCTTTCATGAACACAGGTTTGCTTCCTGGTTTGATGTGAAGTTTTACAATGATTTCTTTCATGCTGCCTAATTCATCACGAAAAACCTCCTCATTTTTGTCTAGGATGGCTTGCAGTTGTGAAGAACCATTAGAAAGCCGGCGAATTTCTTGCCAGTCAAGACGTAGTGTTTTCAACCACACACGTCCCATGATGGGAGCAAAGTTTCCCTTGGTGACATACACTGGGAGTTTGGCCGTTTGGTTATTACACCGGACAATAATATCAGTCATTCCTTTCATGTGCACCTTGTGCCCAGTGTATGCTTTGAACACTGTGTCAGATGGGCGTAAGGGAAGGTGACTCATACACTGTTTGTAAACATTATATGACACAAGTGATGCCTTTGACCCTGTGTCTATCTGCATTTTGACTGGATGACCCTCCAACTTAGGTTTGGCCCAGTAGCAATCTGCACTTTCATCCATACTCATTACATGTACTGTGTTCACTAACTAAGCTGTTTTCTTCTGAGGAAGAGCTTTGGCTATACTCTACTGCATTTACATGTTTTTTCTTTTTGAATTTGTCATAGCCTCTTTTATCCTTTTTCTTTGCTTTGTCTGTGCCTTTTTTATTTCCACAGGCACGCTCTACATGTCCTCTCTTCCCACACTGACGACAGTCCATTTCTTTGCACCAGCAGGCAGAAGCCTGGTGACCTGGTTTACCACACCTAAAACATGGGCCCTGAGTATTGCTTTGGTTGTTTGCAATTTTGTGCACTCTACCCGTTGCATTAAGTTGTTGAGCTTCCTTAGATGCCATTTCCATTGCCACACTGATATCAATAGCCTTTTGAAGTGTTAAGTCATTTTCGGTTAGCAACTTTTTCTGTGCTGCCTCATTTCTTAATCCACACACCAGTCTGTCTCTTAACGTGTCATTCAACACATCACCAAACTCACAATGTTCGGCTAGTTTCCTCAAAGCAGCTACGAACATGGTGACAGACTCCCCTTCCTCCTGATTTCTTCTGTGAAACCGGAATCTCTCCGCGATGACAAGGGGCTTGGGTGAAAAGTACATCGTGAGAGTGTCCACGATCTCTTTGTACGTCTTACTGCCAGGTTGAGCTGGTTGCAGCAAGTTGCGAAGCACGTTAAACGTCTGTGGTCCTATTACACTCAAAAATTTTGGCACTACTTTTTCAGCCTCGATGCCGTTAGCCTCCACAAAATAGCCAAAACGCTCCGTATACGAGCTCCACTGCTTCACGGTTTGGTCAAAGGGGCCAACCGAGCCGATAACTCCCGCCATTTGCGCCTGGTTATACAGCTGTGCCACTTGTTACGACTGTGTCACACTTTCTAGCTTCCACGGTCCGTGCATTTAGTCCCTTTTACTTTTGTGCCGCTCCGTTCTTTCCCGCCACAGTAAAAAAAAAAAAAAAAGTCCGCGAACCTTGGCGTGGTCCTGGGCAAAAAACTTCGTCTATCACCTGAAGCACCGCGACCCGCAGCAAACTTCAGCAGCACCGTGACCGTCGCAGGTTCAGATGTCCTCGTCGCCACTTTTGTTATATCTTCCCTTTCCTTCTTAGGTAAGATAATGAAGATAAGGAATCTTGGAACAACAGAATTTATTACCTCGTGTGGCAGGCATGAACACACACATAGCACTTGGTGTAACAGCGCATTGATACATACAATTTTGTGCTTAGTAATACGTAACTACAGTTACAAGAGAGGGTCAAAATACATAACAATAGTGAAGTGGGTAAAATGAGCTATTCAGCTGCTGAAAAGGCGTTTGCAGCAATAAAAAAGTGAAAACGCCTATTACTTTAGTTTGCAAGGTGATAGAACCAAACTTCAAACTGTATG
The DNA here is from genome assembly GCA_019594935.1 of Periophthalmus modestus. Classification (NCBI taxonomy): domain Eukaryota; kingdom Metazoa; phylum Chordata; class Actinopteri; order Gobiiformes; family Gobiidae; genus Periophthalmus; species Periophthalmus modestus. The sequence goes on along the minus strand of JAIEZT010001328.1, from coordinate 20,576,075 downwards.
TTGTACAGGTCCCTAAGTTCTATTTCCACAGCAAGAATGAGCTTGATGCGTTTTGTGGTTTTTTCACAATTTCACTTTTTAAGTTCTGTGTGCCTATGGGAAATTGCATTGAATTCTGCCTAAAGTCACATGAGTGCCCTGACCACACAAACCAAGTTAGGAGTGAGTTTACTGCTGGATTCCAATTATTTTTACTACATAAGCACCCCCAAAGCGTGAAAGCACTGTTCTGCCAGTGTTGGGAATAACGGCGTTAAACAATAACGGCGTTACTAACTTTTTTGTTTTTTTTGTTTTTTTCACTAACGGAGTAATTTAACTAATTACTTTTCCCAGCGTCCCAACGCCGTTACCGTTACTGACAGTAAAATGTGGCGCGTTACTATTAGTTCAGTTCACTCTGCTCTTCATCAGAGCATCTCTCAGAGGAGGATCTGCAGCGCTGTTGTGTTTCTTTGGTGAAAGAGGAGGCTCAGGGTGAGATCATAGGCTTGTTTGAGATGAGCGAGGCGGGGCGCAGATAATCTCGTGAAAGCGAGGCCGACGCAGGCCGTGTCTCAATTAACCAAAGTGCCCTTAAAATGCGCCGCTCGAACGGCGCATTTAAGTCGGGCGGTGCTTCGACCCGCACTTCGAACAGTAAATGGAACGGTGCATTTAGCGAATTGAGACACGGCCGCAATTTTTGAGCAAGGAGAGCGCAGCAGCGCTCCACCAACTGCGGCCGCCAGCATGCACTACAAACGCTTAAAGCATGATGGGAAATGATGTCACGTGCATTGACAGCTGATTGGGTCCGAGAAACGTGACGCCCTGACGCACGGCGCCTCCTCCTCCAACTTTACACTAACTACTGCGACATATTGGATATGGACATATGTTTTAAATGTGACTGAAATTGTCCAGGCTGATGTCAGATATGGATCACTTGTAAACAAATGCAATATAATTACAATCTGTCAAAGTGAAATAAATGTTAAAGGTTCACATCTGTTGTGTTTTTATTGTTTTAACATAGTAAGTAACGGGATAGTTACTTTGCCTAGTAACTAGTTACTTCTCCAAAAAGTAACTGAGATGGTAACTCAGTTACTATTTGGGAGAAGTAACTTGTAACTATAACTAATTACATTTCTGAAGTAAGATTCCCAACACTGCACATCAGTTCTACCTTCTTTTTCCAGGTATCACTCCAGACTCACGTCGCTTCTTCACTCAACCACACGCCACATGCTGAACTAAAGCACAGAGGAGCCTTCAAAGGATTCAGATACGCTACAAATACATTTAAAAAGTGTGTTATTTTCATGAACATTTCAAACATTTCAGAATATGGAGTCAATGTCAAGAAACCGTAGTATTTCACACAGAGCTGTTTTTTTCCTTTAGATTCTGCACGTTTGTGCCCGCTAAGACTCACAAGGTCTCCTCCTCTCCTCTCTCCTCTCCTCTCTCCTCTCCCCTTTGCCCTAACGCGCTCTGACTGTCGTGCGGCGGACACACATCTAGCACAGATATAACAAAGTCGTCGTTAAATCAAATGGATTTATGTTACGATTTCCTATCAGGATTTTTATTATATACATACGGACGATCGTATTAGCGTGTCATGAGGAGCGGGCAAAAGTCACTTCGGAGAAAAATCCGGTCGCTTATAAATTATTTACTTTTTTTGTGCGGCCCGGTAGCAAATGCGTCACGGACCGGTACCGGTCCCTGGCCCGGTGGTTGGGAACCACTGCTGTACAATATATTACTCAAGCAAGAGTACTGTTACACTGTATCGCACATTACTCAAGTAAGAGTACTGTTACTTTATATTACTCAAGTAAGAGTACTATTACACTGTACTGTATACTACTGTTACACTGCACAGTATATTACACAAGTAAGGGTACTGTTACACTGTACAACATATTACTGAAGTAAGATTACTGTAACACTGTACAGTATATTACTCAATCAAGAGTACTGTTACACTGTACAGTATATTACTCAAGTAAGACTACTGTTACACTGTACTATATATTACTCAAGTAAGACTACTGATACACTGTACAGTATATAATACTCAAGTAAGACTACTGTTACACTGTACTTTATATTACTCAATTAAGAGTGCTGTAACAATGTACTGTATATTACTCAAGTAAGTACTGTTTAACTGTACAGTATGTTACGCAAGTAAGACTACTGTTAAACTGTACAGTTTATTACTCAAGTAAGAGTACTTTTACACTGTACTATATAACAGTGGTTCCCCAACCACGGGCCAGGGACCGGTACCGGTCCATTACGCATTTGCTAGCGGGACACACAAAAAACGTAAATAATTAATCAGCGACCGCATCTTCTCCGACGTAACTTTCGCCTGTCCCTTATGACACTCTAATAAGCTCGTCCGTAGATACATAATGAAAATCCTGATAGGAAATCACCACAGAAATCCATTTGATATAATGGAAAAGTATATTATATCTGTGCTAGATCTGCTCTTGTCCTCCACGATGACGTATCACATTTATCTTATCAGACACGTCACCAAAACATAGACCCACAAGCTAGTGAAAATGAGCCAAAAACAAAACTCTTTGGAGAGCTTTTTTTTGCAAAAGGGAAAAGGCCAACTGAGGAGCCAGAAGAGGAGCCTATGACCTGCAAGAAAAAGAAAGAACAATTTAACAGACAATACCAGGAGTCCTACTTAAAATATGGCTTTGTCGCTACAGTCAGCTCCGAGTTCGCTCTGCGTAATGTGCGCGGAAAAGCTAACGAGGCAATGAAACCTTCAACATTGCTTTGGCACATGGAGACTACACTGTACTATATATTACTCAAACAAGAGTACTGTTATACAGTACTATATATTACTAATGTAAGAGTACTGTTACACTTTACAATATACTACTCAAATAAGAGCAGAATATTCCTGAAGGAAGAGTACTGTTACACTGTACTATATATGAATCAAGTAATACTACTGTTACACTGTACTTTATATTATTCAAGTAAGACTACTGTTAGACTGTAAAGTATATTAATCAATTAAGAGTATTAGTAGTATTAGTAGGACTTGGAAAGGCATTCGACCGTGTCCCTCGTAGTTTCCTTTGGGGGGTGCTCTGGGAGTATGGGGTCCGGGGCCCTTTGCTAAAGGCTGTCCGGTCCCTGTATGACTGGAGCAGGAGCTGTGTTCGCATCGCCGGCAGTAAGTCAGACTTGTTCTCAGTGCATGTTGGACTCCGCCAGGGCTGCCCTTTGTCACCGGTTCTGTTCATTGTATTTATGGACAGAATTTCTAGGCGCAGTCAGGGGCCGGAGGGGGTCTGGTTCGGGAACCACAGGATCTCATCTCTGCTGTTTGCAGATGATGTTGTCCTGATGGCTTCATCGAACCAGAACCTGCAGCAGGCACTGGGGCGGTTTGCAGCCAAGTGTGAAGCGGCTGGGATGAAAATCAGCACCTCCAAATCCGAGGCCATGGTTCTCAACCGGAAAAAGGTGGTTTGCTCTCTTTGGGTGGGTGGAGAGTCCTTGCCTCAAGTGGAGGAGTTCAAGTATCTCGGGGTCCTGTTCACGAGTGAGGGAAGGATGGAGCGTGAGATTGACAGGCGATCGGTGCAGCATCTGCAGTGATGCGGTCGCTGTATCGGACCGTGTGGTAAAGAAGGAGCTGAGTCGAAAGGCAAAGCTCTCGATTTACCAGTCAATCTACGTTCCTACCCTCACCTATGGTCATGAGCTTTGGGTAATGACCGAAAGGACAAGATCGTGGATACAAGCAGTCGAAATGAGCTTCCTCCGCAGAGTGGCTGGGCGCTCCCTTAGAGATAAGGTGAGGAGCACAGTCACACGGGAGGAGCTCGGAGTAGAGCCGTAGAGCTTTCAGATTAATTCACTCTTTTTGTGCGGCTCGGTAGCAAATGGGGTACGGACCAGAACCTGTCCCCAGCCCAGTGGTTGGGGATCACTGGTTTATGAAATCCATGTAGTGCTACATATTCTCCTGCTCCTGAACCTTTGCACAGCATCTGTATCCTTACACAGGACTGTGGACCGTGTCTGTGAGGCGTGAGCGCTGTTTGTTTTTAACAAGGGTCTGCGAGTGTGACACTTATTTTGAGCGGCAAATAATAATAAAATATAACTTTATTTTGATATTTGAACATTACAATAATTTTCCAATTTAAAAAGAACTAACACAAATAAAATACACTTCAATTAAATACTTGTATGTATTTTCCCAAGCCGTGGAGCCGCAGTATAAGGTTGAACGAGCCGCATGCGGCTCCGGAGCCGCGGGTTGACGACCCTTGCTCTAGTGGATAACACATGGAGGCAGCATGTCATGAACTGAGACTGGTGACAATCTCTTGGACAGTTTTGTCAGTTACAGGTCCAACGTAACCTAAGTGGCTAGGTGGCTGCAGCAGTGTTTGGGCCTTGGTGTTGAACCAGACATAGTTTTGTAAGGAGAAGAGTTTAGCATAGTTGATGCCAAAACTCTGCTCATGCTGTATTAGGTGGTCCTGATCTGATTTCTCTATGGTTGGGAAGGGCCATGGGTGAAGGTGGGGAAGAGAAGGAGAGTGAAGAATCCTGAGAGGGAAAAGATGTAGCTAAGGGGATCCAGGGTTGGTCTGTGGCCCGAGGAGGTGATGGGGTGTTGTTGGGACTGAAACCTTTGCTGGGCCTGTCACAGACAGGTCCAAGGCCTGTGACCACGGCCCTGGGGGAAGTGACACTGGATATGAATCCTTCACTATGAAAGGTGGTAGTGCTGTTAACTTGTTCTCTGAGGAAGGTGGAGGTAGTGGTGCTGCTGACTCCTTCGCTGGGGGAGGTGGTTCGCTGGTGGTGATGACTACTTTGCTGGGGTAAGTGGTTGTGATGGTTGTGCTGGTGATGACTCCTTTGCCGGGAAAGATGGTTGTGCTGCCTCCTTTGCTGGAGGAGGTGGTTGTAGAAGTTGTGGTGCTGATGCTGGTTGTGACACATTGGCTTGGTGTCTGGCAGATGCAGCATGAATGCTTCTCTCATTCCTCTTCCTTTCACTGGCTGCCCAGTACCCTGTCCAGGCCGGTGCCTCAGAGCGTGGAGGAGGTTCTTCATCAGCACTCTAAGGAACAGTTCTTTTACCTTGAACAGGTCCTCTTGTTTACTGAATAGATCAATGTTCTTCATGTAGTGTTGTCCTCTGGGCGCACATGCATTCAACAGCCATGTGCTCAGCTGAAATTGAAAGGGAAATTAGTTAATCTTTCTTCCTTCCTTTCTATGTTAGGAAGAGGTCCACTGATGAATGTCTTAACCTCCACTTTATCAAGCTCCTCAAATAATGTAGTGAAATCCCTTTCAAATAGACACGACGTATGTTTATGCTGGTCTTTTCTGTGTGTACTGGTCTCTTCTGTGTATACTGGTCTCTTCTGTGTATACTGACCTTTTACTTTTCTCTTCTGTGTAAACTGGTCTCATCTGTATATACTGGTCTCCTCTGTGTATACTGGTCTCTTCTGCATATACTGGTCTCTTTCATTGGTCTCTTCTGTGTGTACTGGTCTCTTTTACTTATCTCTTCTGTGTATACTAATCTCTTCTGTGTATACTGCTATATTAGTCTCTTCTGTCTATACTGTTCTGTTCTGTGTATCTTCTGTGTATATATGTCTCTTCTGTATATACGCGTCTCTTTTCACTGGTCTCTTCTGTGTATACAGGTCTCGTCGTCTGAGTATAATGGTGTCTTCTGTGTTTACTGATCTCTTCTGTGTAAAATTGGTCTCTTCAGACCAACTGTTTCTTTTATGTATACTGGTCCCTTCTGCCTATACTAGTCTCTTTCACTTGTCTCTTCTGTGTATACTGATCTCTTCTGAGTATACTGCTATCTTCTGTGTATACTGGTCTATTTCACATGTCTCTTCTCTGTAAACTGGTCTCATCTGTATATACTGGTCTCCTTTGTGTATACTGGTCTTGTCTGAGTATACTGGGTCTCTTCTGTGTACACTGTTCTCTTTCACTTACCTCTTATGTGTATACTGCTCTCCTCTGTGTCAACTGGTCTTTCCTGCGTATATTGCTGCCTTCTGCCTATACTGTTCTCTTCAGTGTATGCTGTTCTCTTCTGTGTATACAGATCTCTTTCACTTGTTTTTTTGGTGTACGCTGGTCTCTTCTGTGTACGCTGGTCTCTTTTGTGTATACAGGTCTCATCTGAGTATACTGGTCTCTTCTGTGTATACTGGTCTTTAATGTGTACTATATACTGTTTTTTCATGGTTTCTTCTGCATATACTCATCTCTTCTGCGTACGCTGATCTCTTCTGTGTACGCTGGTCTCTTTTGTGTATACAGGTCTCATCTGAGTATACTGGTCTCTTCTGTGTATACTGGTCTTTAATGTGTACTATATACTGTTTTTTTCACTGGTTTCTTCTGCATATACTGGTCTCTTCTGCGTATACTAGTCTCTTTTGTGCATACTAATCTCTTCTATATATGCTTCTTCACTGGTATATTGGTCTAGTCTACATATATTGTTTTTTTCTGTGTATACTGTTATTTTTACTGGTCTCTTCTGTGTATACCAGTCTCTTCTGTGTACACCAATCTCCTCTGCATATACTGGTCTCTTCTGTGTATACTGGTCTTTTCTGCATGAACTGTTTTTTTCACTGTTTTTTTCTGTGTATACTGGTTTCTTCTGTGTATAGTAATCTCTCCTGCATATACTGGTCTCCTCTGTGTATACTGGTCTCTTCTGTCCTCTTTCACTTGCCTCGTCTGTATATATGGGTTTCTTCTGTTTACACTGGTCTCTTATGTGTATACTAGTCTCACTTGTTTCTTTTGTTTTACTGGTCTTTTGTTTATACTGGTCTCTTCTGTGTACCCTGGTCTCTTCTGTGTATACTTGTCTCTTCTGTGTATACTGGTCTCTTCTCCATATATTTTCCAGATTGAATTGACATGTTAGCTATGGGTGGTGATAGCAAACTGTTGAGCACAGGGTTTAGAAATTTTGTGGGTAACACTTGGAGGAAGCATGTAGATGAACTGAGACTGGTGGCAATGACTTGCACAGTTTTGTCAGTTACAGGTGCAAAGTGAGTCACCTCTAAGAGACCAGTATACTGTATACCGGTCTCTTCTGTGTATACTGGTCTCTTCTGTGTGTATACTGGTCTTTCTGACTTGTTTCCTTTCTGTATGCTGGTCTTTTCTGCATATACTGGTCTCTTCTGTGTGTACTGGTCTTTTTCATTGGTCTTTTCTATGTATACTGGTCTCTTCTGCGTATACTAGTCTCTTTAGTGTATACTGGTCTTTTTCGCTGTTTTTTTCTCTGCATATACTGCAGCCTACTGTGTATACTGGTCTCTTCTAGCTATGCTAATCGTTTTCACTGGTCCCTTCTGTGTAAACTGGTCTTTGCTATGTATACTGGTCTCTTCTATGTCACCTCCAGAGTTTCGACTTTGGTTGAAGAATTCTTGTTGGAACTCTACCCCAGTAACATCACACTGGGGGGTTCTACATGTATGTCTATGGTGGATTGTTCCGCAGTTACCATCGTGACACAATGCATAATTCAGACACAGTGACAAAAAAGTCATGACATAGTCTGAAAAAATCCAAACTGGGTTATCGCCCTGCTTAGGAGTTAGTTAGTAAAATGAGTGACTAACTGAAAAAATAGCTAATATTAGCTAGCTTGTGACTCTAACACTATTTAAAAGGGGACTTTGTTTAAGAGCACAAATCAGTTTGCCTGTTGTAGTTGAGCTAAGTCAGTTCTTTATGATCAGATTACTTTATCTCAGATTATTTTAACAAAACTCAGATTAAAGTCTAATTTGAATAACAGAGCTTCAAAAAGAGCAGTGTCAGTGTAAGCATCACCCCCTGAGAAAATGTTGATGACATCGGTGTGTCCATAATAATCACAGTTAACAGTTCAACTCTGTATGGGATTCTGCTCAGACTTTCCTCTCACACCATGGTAGTATAGTAAAATCTTATTATGCTTTTATGTATCCTTGACTTAGACTTTTATTGTGGAGGGGCATAGGCGGAAGTGCGCGTGCGTGTATGCATCTTGTCGCGCGCTCCTGCTGTCGGCCATTTCCCGAGTCTCCACCGGACTCAGGCCAAACCCCGGACCAAGACTAAAGACCGACCCAAGACCAGGACCAGGACCAGAACCGGCCCCGTGCCCGCAACCCCCCCACCCCCCACCCCCCCTCTCCCTCTCCTTTACGTGTGCGCGCGTGTCCTGAGCAGGCACGCACACAGAACCGTGGCATGAAGCTGCGCGCACCGGCCTGCTCCACCTAGCCCTGGGACCTGTTCTAGATCTAGTTTAGTCCCGTTTAGTGCGAGACCAAATCGGGGATTGAACACATTTCCGAACCGAGCCGCGGGACCGGCCGCTTCATCTGGACTTTACACGTTCCTGAGGCACGTCCCGCGGCCTCAGCTCCGGGACACCCAGCCGCGGAACACACAGCCCCGGGACAGCCAGCTCTGGGATAGCCAGCCCCAGGTCACACAGCACCGGGTCACCCAGGCCCCGGACACCCAGGCCTCGGACACCCAGCCACGGGACACCCAGTCCCGAGACACCCAGCCAGACCTGCGGACTGTCCTGAAATCTGTGCCCGGAAAACGCTCTCCTATCCGCACTCTCAGGTCAGGAAGACTGGCCCCCTCCCGGTCTGCGCAGTGTTCCGCTCTGATTTAGACCGGAAGAGCTCAGTCCTGGCTTAGTCCTGGCTTAGTCCTGCTTTAGTCCTGCTATAGTCCCATTGTAGTCCTGCTATAGTCCGAGTGTAGTCCTGCTATAGTCCGAGTGTAGTCCTGCTATAGTCCGAGTGTAGTCCTGCTTTAGTCCCAGTGTAGTCCTGTAGTCCTATAACGTAAGTGTTATAACGTGGGTGTTATAACGTGAAATGTTGTGTCACTCACCATGAGAGCCCAAAGTCTTCTCTCATTGGGCCAGAGAGAGCATATGAACAGGTCGAGGGCCAGATCTAAGGACAGTTTTCACAGAGGCCCTCCTCTCGTTTCTCACTCTGATGTGAGGACACAGCTCTGTCCATCTTTCTTTCAATAGAACATTCAATCTTGCAGGCCATATTAGACACTGAGAGGGCTAAGTCTGGCCCATGGGCCCCACTTTGGGTACCTCTAGTTTTAAAGAAACACAGAATCATCATCTGAGATGTAGGAATTGTTCGTTTCTGGTGCAAGCATCAAAGAGGACAAAAGACTGAAACATAGTCAGAAGGGTTTAATGAGTTCCACGCAGGTAAAGTGAACAATGAAGCACCGGACTCTCAGGAAAAGGATAGGAAGAGAGTCCTGAAATGTTTGTGTTGACAGCTTATATAGGGTCTCCCAATGTGTGTGTGGGTGAGAGAGGCAGGTCTTCTTCAGGTCAGCATGCTGTCACAACCTTACGAAACCTTTAGGCAAAATCAAACAATGTGATTGGTTTAATATCTAACAATGTGTTTGTTTTAGAGTCAAATAATGTCCTTGTTTTATGGCCCTCTCAGGATGGAGGTCACACAGTCCTTGGTGAATAGGGGCGACAGATAAGAAGTTGCAAGACCAGATCATAGGTGTTATCTTCTTGTCCACAGTCCTTGTAGTCCTTGTAGTCTCTAGCTGGTCTGGTGATCCCCCCTGCATTCCATATCCACTGTTGGGCACGAGTTATTTACTCTAGCATTAGTAAATCAAGAAACCAGTTTGGAGTAATGCTGCACTGCTAGAAAAACCTTACAGAGATTATAAATCTAACACAGCTCTTCTGACTGGTCCAGACTCTAAGCCGGCCCCAGGATGTCGGCGCCGCGGCAGGCCTCAGCAGTGACCCCAGCGGAGCAGCGGCTGCAGACCCTGTCGGTGCTCCTGTCGGACCCGTTGCGTCTGTCAGACCTGGGGGCGGAGGTTCTGGGAGTGGAGACTCTTCTAGATCTTCTGCTGTGCTTCTGCTCTGAGTGCAGTCAGACGCCACTGAGGCGTGAGAAGCATGTCCAAGACTTCCTCGAGAGCGGTGAGACTGCTCCTGCCTGCTCCTGTTTGGTCTTGCCTGCTCCTGTCTGCTCCTGCCTGCTCCTCTCTTTTCTCTGCTCCTCTCCTCCTCCTCTCCTCCTAATATCCTCTTCTCCTCTCCTCCTCTCTTTCCTCTTTTCTCCTCCTCCTCTCCTCCTCTTATATCACTCTATTGTGTTGTTTCAGTTCGTCCATTCACAGAGAGAGTGAGGGAGCTGCGTTTGCACCGAGACGATTTTGAGATCCTCAAAGTGATCGGGCGAGGAGCTTTTGGAGAGGTGAGTCCTAGTTCAGGTCTGGCCCAGGTCTAGTCCAAAGTTTAGTCCAGGTTTTGGCCAGGCCAGGCCCAGGTCTAGTCCAGGCTTGGTTTAGGTCTAGTCCAGGTCTAGCCCAGTCCCAGTCCAGGTTTGGTCCAGGTCTAGTCCTGGTCTGGCCCAGGTCTAGTCAAGGTTTGGTCTAGGTCTAGTCCAGGTTTGGTCCAGGTCTTGTCCAGGTCTGTCCCAGGTCTGTCCCAGGTCCAGTCAAGGTTTGGTCCATGTCTAGTCCAGGTTTGGTCCAGGTCTAGAGATGTTTTTTTGCTGCTACCTGTGACCTTGTCTCCTCTCTCCTTGTCTCCTTTCTGCTCATCTTGTCACCTCTCTCCTCATCTCCTCTCCTCTCTCCTTGTCCCTTCTCTCCTCCCCTCCTCTCTCTCTCCTCTCCTCTTTTTGTCTCCTCTGTCCTACCTCCTTATCTCCTTGTCTTCTTTCCTCAGGTTGCCGTGGTGAAGCTGAAAAACACAGAAAGAGTCTTTGCCATGAAAATCCTCAACAAGTGGGAGATGTTAAAGAGAGCTGAGGTGAGTACTACACAAGTGCTACAAGTACTACTATTGCAAATACTACTACTCAACAAGTGGGAGATGTTAAAGAGTGCTGATATAATACTACTACTACTTCAAATACTGCAAATACTACAAATAGAAATACTGCTACTGCATTTTAAAGTATATGTTAATAGTGTGTAGTGGAGTATTTGTATGTGAGTAAAAGTACTTGTACTGCAATACTTTAACAGTATATTTGTACTGACAGACGGCGTGTTTTAAAGAGGAGCGTGATGTTCTGGTCAAAGGCGACTCTCAGTGGATCACAGCTCTGCACTACGCCTTTCAGGATGACAACTATCTGGTACTACTACTACTACTAATACTACTACTACTACTGCACTACGCCTTTCAGAATGACAACTATCTCATACTACTACTAATATTAATACTACTACTACTGCACTATGCATTTAAGGACGACAACTATCTGGTCCTACCACTACTGCTACTACTACTACTGCTACTACTACTACTGCTACTACTACTACTGCTACTACTACAACTACTACTACTACTTACTACTACTACTACTACTAATACCAATATGACTACTACTGCACTACATCTTTCAGGATGACAACTATCTGCTACTACCACCACTACTACTACTACTACTAATACTACTACTACTACTACTACTGCACTATGCCTTTCAGGATGACAACTATCTGGTACTACTAATACTCTACTACTAGTGCACTACACCTTTCAGGATGACAGCTATCTGGTACTGTTACTACTACTGTCGGGGCGACAGTAGCTCAGTTGGTTGGGTGTTTGTCCACTGATCTGAAGGTTGGCGGCTCTCTACATAAACATCATTGGTTGAGTGGTTGGATCCACTGACTTGAAAGTTGGCGGTGCAATTCCAACCCTCACAGATGAATGCTGTCGTTGTGTCCTTGGGCAAGACACTTAACCCACCTCGTGTCTGCGTACACTGATCTATGAATGTGTGTGTGAATGGGTGACTGGTTCCTTGTTGTAAAGCGCTTTGAGTGCCTTGAAAGGTAGAAAAGCACTATAAAAATGTGACCATTACTACCACTACTGATACTACTACTACTACTGCACTATCAACAGAAAAACATGCAAAAGGCATTTCAAGTAAGACTTCTTAACTGTACTACTACTCCTACTACTACTAATACTAACACTACTACTACTACTGCACTGCGCCTTTCAGGATGATAACAATCTGGTACTACTACTAGTACTGCTACTAATACTACCACTAATACTATTACTACTACTACTACTACTATACTACTACTACTACTACTACTACTACTACTACTACTACTACTACTACTACTACACCAAGCCTTTCAGGATGACAACTGTACTACTACGGTACTGCTACTATTATTTCTACTACTGCGGCTACTACTACTACTAATACTAATACTACTACTACTAATACAAATACTACTCATACTGCATTATGCCTTACAGGACGACAACAATGTATCTGGTACTATTACTACTACTTCTACTACTACTACTACTAATACTAATACTACTACTACTGCTACTGCACTATACCTTTCAGGACAAAAAAATAGTTCTACTACTACTACTGTTACTACTACTACTAATACTACTACTGTACTATGCTTTACAGGACGACAACTATCTAGTACTACTCCTAATACTAATACTACTGCATTCGCCTTTCAGGATGACAACTATCTGGTGCACTATGCCTTTCAGGACAAAAAACTACTACTACTACTTCTACTGCTACTGATACTGCTGCTGCCACTACTAATACTAATACTAATACTAACACTACTACTACAACATTACACCTTTTAGGACGACGACAATCTCGTACTACTACTAATACTACTACTACTAATAATAATACTCGTACTACTACTACTACTACTACTACTACTGCATTATACCTTTCAGGATGACAACTATCTGGTACTACTACTGCTGCTACTACTGCTACTTCTACTATTATTATTAGTGCTACTACCACTGCTACTTCTTCTTCTTCTACTACAACTACTACTACTACTACTACTACTACTACTACTACTACTACTACTACTACCGCTACTACTACTACTACTACTACCGCGCTACTACTACTACTACTACTATTACTACTATTACTACTACTACTGCTCTATGCCTTTCTGGACAACTATCTGGTACTACTACTGCTACTACTACTACTAGTAGCAGCAGTACACTACTTTTACTAACACTAGTACTACTACTATTACTGCTCTACACCTTTCAAGACAGTACTACTATCATTACTACTACTGCCATTGCAATGTGCTTTTCAGGATAACAACTACCTGGTACTATCCTCCTCTGCTCATCCTCTCCCTCTTCCTCTCTTCTCTCTTACCTCCTATCTCCGCTCCATTCTCCTTCTGTCATCCTCTCTAACCTTTCCCTCTCTTTAGTACGTGGTGATGGACTACTACTTTTGGAGGAGATCTTCTGACTCCCTCCTCCTCCTCTCCTCTCTTTCTTTCTCCTCCTTAACCTTCTCTCTTCTCCTCTCCTCCTTCTCTCATTTCTCCTCTTCTCTCTCTTCTCCTCCTCTCCTCCTGTCTAACCTTCACTCTTCTTTTCTCTCCTCCTCCTCTCTAACCTCTCTCCTCCTCCTCCTCCTCCCCCTCTCCTTCTCCTCCTTTTCTCCTTCTCTCTCTTCCTCCTCTCTAACCTCCTATCTTTTTCTTCAGTACCTGTTGATGGATTAGAGGAGATCTTCTGACTCTCTCCTCTCCTCCTTTCTAATCTCATCTCTCTCTTCAGTACTGTTGATGGACTACCATGTGGAGGAGATTTTCTGACTCTCCTCCTCCTCTCCTCTCCTGCTCTTTTCCTCTTCTTTCAAGATCTGGTGATGGACTTCTACATGGGAGGAGATATTCTGACTCTGTCTTCTCCTCCTTTCTCTCCGCCTCCTCTCCTCCTCCTTTCTAACCTCCTCCCTGTTCAGTACCTGGTGGTGGACTTCTGCATTGAAGATATACTGATTGTCTCTTCACCGCCTTTCTAACCTCCTTTCCTTCTCTTTTCCTCCTCTCTAACCTCCTCTCCTCTCTCTTCAGTACTTGGTGATGGACTGCTATGTTGGAGGAGATCTTCTGACTTTCTCCTCCTCCTCTTCTCCTCTCCTCCTCTCTAACCCCCTCTCCTCTATCATTAGTACTTGGTGATGGACTACTATGTTGGAGGAGATCTTCTGACTCTTCTGTCTAAGTTTGAGGATCGTCTTCCAGAGGAAATGGCAAAGTTCTACGTGGCTGAGATGGTCCTGGCCATTCACTCCATCCACCAGCAGGGCTACGTGCACAGGTGAGACAGCTCCACCTCCTCTAACTTCCTTACTCTGCCCCCTGACCCCATCCACCAGCAGGGTTATGCGCACAGTTGAGACGGCTCCAACCTGTCTAACTCCCTAACTCCACCCCCTGACCCCATCCACCAGCAGGGCTACGTGCACAGGTGAGACAGCTCCACCCCCTCTAACTTCCTGACTCTACCCCCTGACCCCATCCACCAGCAGGGTTATGTGCACAGTTGAGACAGGTCCAACCCGACTAACTCCCTAACTTCACCCCCTGATCCCATCCACCAGCAGTGCTACATGCACAGGTGAGACAGCTCCAACCTCTCCAACTCCCTAACCCTGACCCCATCCACCAGCAGGGCTATGTGCACAGGTGAGACAGCTCCAACCCGTCTAACTCCTTAACCCCACCCCCTGACCCCATCCACCAGCAGGGGTACATGCACAGGTGAGACAGCTCCACCCTCTCTAACTCCCTAACTCCGCCCCCTGACCCTGATCCCATCCACTAGCAAGGCTACATGCACAGGTGAGACAGCTCCACCTCCTCCAAATCCCTAACCCCACCCCTGACCCCATCCACCAGCAGGACTATGTGCACAGGTGAGACAGCTCCAACCCCTCTAACTCCTTAACCCCGCCCCCTGACCCCGCTGCTGGGTGTGGTCTAATAAAATGTAAACGTTTTCAGAGACATCAAACCGGACAACGTCCTGCTGGACGTGAACGGACACATCCGATTGGCAGATTTTGGATCCTGTCTGAGAATGCTTGAGGACGGAACGGTGAGAACCCTAGTTTATTCTTGTGTAGTCCTGGTTTAGTCCTAGTTCACTGTTAGTTTAGTCCTGGTCTAGTTCTGTTCTCTGGCTCAGTCCTGGTGTAGTCCTGTTCTAGTCTCAGTCTAGTCCCAGTCTAGTCCCGGTCTCTGGCTCAGTCCTGTCTGTCCTCAGGTCCAGTCCTCGGTGGCAGTGGGGACTCCAGACTATATTTCTCCTGAGATTCTTCAGGCAATGGAGGCAGCCCGGGGGGCGCTACGGGCCCGAGTGTGACTGGTGGTCTCTGGGAGTGTGCGTGTACGAGATGCTCTATGGAGAGACGCCTTTTTATGCCGAGTCACTGCTCGAGACGTACGGCAAAATCATGAACCATCAGGTACCACCAGACCTGACCCTGACTCGATACCACCAGACCTGACTCGGTACCACCAGCCCTTGACTCTTTATTTCCTTTAAGCAAAAATACTGAACTGATCCAGATGTGTTCTATATGTTGTTTACAGAATTGACAGAATAGTTTTGTTAACATGTTGACGAAAATGAAGTTCAAACAGTTCAACAGTTCTTGAGACTTTCTTGGCCGAATACGACAGTAAAAAGTCTAATTATGATACTTCCAACGAGGATATCGACTCAACCGATATTTAGAAGTCAATATCTGATCCAGATAATTTTTCAGTATCAGAACATGCTTTAAACTGGGTCAGATCCAGTGTTGGGCATCTTACTTCAAAAATGTAATTAGTTATCTCAGTTACTTTTTGGGAGAAGTAACTAGTTACTAGGCAAAGTAACTATGCTGTTACTTACTTTGTTAAAACAATAAAAACACAACTGATGAACTGTGAACCTTTAACATTTATTTCACTTTAACAGACTGCAATTATATTGCATTTGTTTATAACATCCATGATCCATATCTGACAACAGCCTGGACACTTTCAGTCACATTTAAAACATATGTCCATATCAAATATGTGGCAGTAGTTTGTGTAAAGTTGCAGGGGGCTGTGCATCAGGGCGTCACGTTTCTGATCAAAACACAACTCGGACCCGCTGTCAATGCACATGTGACAGGACACCATTTCCCATCATGCATTAAGCGTTTGTAGTCCATGCAGGCGGCCGCAGTCGGTGGAGAGCTGCTGCGCTCGCCTCGCTCAAAAACTGCTGCCGTGTCCCAATTCGCCAAATGCACTGTTCCATGTACTGTTCGAAGTGCGGGTCGAAGTACCGCCCGACTTAAATGCGCCGGTCGAACCACGGATTTAAGGGCACTTTGGTTAATTGAGACACGGCCTGCGTTGTCCTTGCTCTCATGAGATTATCCTCGCTCATCTCAAACAAGCCTCACCCCGAGCCTCCTCTTTCACCAAAGAAACACAACAGCGCTGCAGCTCCCTTCGATGAGAGATGCTCTGATGAAGAGCAGAGTGAACTGAAGTAATAGTAATGCGCCACATTTTACTGTCAGTAACGGTAACGGCGTTGGGACGCTGGGAAAAGTAATTAGTTAAATTACTCCGTTAGTGAAACAACTACGCTGTTAGTAACGTTGTTATAGTTTAACTCCGTTATTCCCAACACTAGTCAGATCTACCTCAAGACTGACCTGACCCCCTCTGTTCAGACATCCTGTAGTCCTGTTGAGATCCTGGTTAAACCTCTTGGTCTTTTTTTGGGTCTTGTTTCTGGGTCTCCGGTCCCATGGCTCTTGGCCCAGTTTGGTCTAAATCTGGAGCAGGGCCAGTCTCTCTGGACCCTGGTCTGGTTCTGATCTGGGTCTGGGCTTAAACATTCTCAATAACAGAAGTGTGAGAATAGGACAGCTGTTTAAAGCTGTGTTCTGTAACATTCCTCAGCTCCACACTCAAGCCGTGTCCCAATTCAACAGCTGCATCCTTTGAAGAGCCTCAGCCGAAGAAGGCTGCTCCTCTGTGTAGCCTCCATGGACCGCAAAGGCCGTACCAAAATGGGACATGTCTAGCCCACGGAGCTGCTCTCGTCACCCAGCAACCGAGACACGCTGTTAATGCTAACGCTGATGTTAACCCCACACACCTCGCATATTACGCACGTGGATCGATTAAAATTAAATCACTCTAGTGATCAAATAGTCGGACCATGAGCCCGAGATATTATAATAAATCTCATCCAAATCTTATGACTAAAAACACAAAAACTAAAACTAATGTAACTTATATAAAATAACTAATTTGACAATGTTCCTGTAATAAAATATCCTAAATGACCTTAAAATTTTAACTAAATAATTTGAATTTTTAAAGTATGACAAGGGAATACATAAATGGTAAAGGTGCATTAGGTCAGTTTATAAAGAAACATCTGTCTTTGAGTTAAGGTGGTGTATTATACAATCAGGGAGGAGGAAGGACCTTTTGGAAATACTTTGTTAATAATGTGAATAATCAATCATTAAACACATTTCACACATTATAAAGTTAGCTAAAAAAAAAGAAAAAAGAAAAAGCAATTGTATGTATACTCTCAGACTGTGTTGGCTTTTTACTGAATGATGTGACAGTCCAAAAAAACCTCACTGTCTTTGTAAAATGTGAACACGTGGATTACTACTGCTTAAACATTCTTTAGTCCATGTAAATGAATAAGTTATTATCTTAAGAGCCAAATAACTATCGCATCTCACAATGAATTCAGTAAAGACAGAAACATCATTAAAACACAAATTATCTAGTGGCCGTCATGGACAAATTGTATTTTGATCTTTAAAACATTCTGCTTCTTGTCACATACTTCAAATGTGAAGTACAAATCTATTTTCTTCAGCTGGAATATTACCATGGTACAGTTCCTCAATGATAAATCTGTTTAGGTGTTCTTCACCTAAGATTAAAAGAAACTACTACTACTTCACATTTAAATTTTAAATGTTTGTCTTTTACTTCTGCAAGAAATTAGAAGTTAAACCTAAACTTTATGCACACACTACACTATTAGGGCACATAAGAGACAGCAGCACACAGCATGGGCCTTGATGGAACCATAGATGCCCCACAGTTCTTCTGCAGGACCACATCCTCCCCAGTGACCCTGGACAGTGGAGACATGAACCAATGCAATTAGACCTCTCTGTATGATGCAAAACATGGTTGCTACCTCCTCGTAGTTTTATTAATTACTCCGTGGGCTTCTTTTCTCCTAACAGTAAAAAACATGATTAGTATTTGTTAAGCTTGTGCGGGAGGTTACGCGTTACCGGCTATATATAGTCGGCCTCACTTCCACACACAGCTTGGGCTCTGGAACCCAACTCCTTGAGAGGGGCTGGGCTCTCCATTTCTCTGGCGTTGCCCCTGTGGAGAGGCGGCAAGCTGGTGTGGGCTTTGTTGGGCCTTGTGTTGGAGTTCACCCCGGTGAACAAGAAAGTCACGTCTCTGTGCCTTCAGGACAGGTCTCTCACTGTTGTGTCAGCCTATGGGCCGAACAGCAGGGCAGAGTACGCGGCCTTCTTGGAGTCCCTGGGAGGGGTACTAGACAGTGCATCGACCGGGGACTCTGTTATTCTCCTGGGGGACTTCAATGCCCATGTGGGCAACGAAAGTGACACTTGGAGGGGTGTGATCTGGAAGAATGGTCTCAAACACCATGTTCAAGCACAAGTGTGTCCATCAGTGCACGTGGCACCAGGCACTAGTTGGGAGGTCGACGATCAACTTGTCGTGTCATCTGACCTCCACATGCTCGGACAGGCCCAAAGCGTATTGTGAGGGTCTGTTGGGAACGTCTGGCGGAGCCCTTTGTCAGGGGGGTTCTCTACTCACAACTCCGGGAGAGCTTCTGTCGGATCCAAGGGGAGGCAGGGGACATGGATTCTGAGTAGGCTGTGTTCTCCTCTATTGTCGATGTGGTCGCTTATAGATGTGGTCATAAGGTCTGCTGTGCTTATCGCAGCTGCAACCCCCAAACCCAGTGGTGGGCACTGGATGTAAGGGATGCCGACAGGCTGAAAAAGGAGTCCTGTCAAGTCTACACTCTCCATTGGGTGCTCGGGGGGTTCACAGTCCACATGTGTTTTGTGGATCTAGAGAAGGCATTCAACCGTGTCCCTCGTGGTGTCCTTTGGGGGTGCTTTGGGAGTAGGAAGTCTGGGGCCCCGGCTGGTCCCTGTCTGACCGGAGCGGGAGCTGTGTTTGCGTTGCTGGCAGTAAGTCAGACCTGTTCCTGGTGCATCTTGGACTCCTCCAGGGGCTGCCGGTTGTCACTGGTTCTGTTCATTGTATTTATGGACAGAATTTCTAGGCGCAGCTGGGGCCGCAGGCGGTCTGTCTTGGGAACCACAGGATTTCATCTCTGCTGTTTGTGGATCATGTTGTCCTGATGGCTTCTTCAAGCCAGGACCTGCTGCAGACACTGGGGCAGTTTTCAGCAGAGTGTGAAGTGGCTGGGATGAGAATCAGCTCCTTCAAATCCGAGGCCATGGTTCTCGAACAGACAAGAAGGTGGTTTGCCCTCTTCGGGTGGGTGGGGAGTCTTTGCCTCAAGTGGAGGAGTTCAAGTATCTTAGGGTCTTGTTCACGAATGAGGGAAGGATGTGGCGTGAAATTGACAGGCGGATTGGTGCAGTGACTGCATGACTGCGGACGCTGTAGTGGGAAAGAAGGAGCTGAGTCAAAAGGCAAAGCTCTCGATTTACTGGTCAAATTATCTTCCCACCCTCACCTGTGGCCATGGGCTTGACCGACTGACTGGGTAATGACCGAAAGGACAAGATTGTCAATACAAATGGCCAAAATGGGCTTCCTCCACAGGGTGGCTGGGCATTCCCTTAGAGAGGAGCCAGCTGAGGTGGCTCGGGCATCTGTTCAGGAGTGGCGCCTCACTAGGGAGGTGTTCCGGGCATGTCCCACCAGGAACAGGCCCCAGGGAAAACCCAGGACACGCTGGAGGGACTATGTCTCTCGGTTGGCCTGGGAATGCCCTGGGGTTTTCCTGGAGGAGCTGGAGATCTTGTCAGGGAAGTCAGGGAGTCCTTGCTTAGAGTGCTGACTTGGCCCCGGAAGAAAATGGATGGATGGTGTTTGTTGATCATCTGTCCAAATATGAAAGTTTGAGCAGACTGCTCACCACATTAGCTGCAGATCACCAGTCTTTTAGCTGAAATCTTCACTCACATTCGTGGGCTGCATGAAATGGGACAGGCCTTGCCGCGCTGAAAGTGACGTGACTGGCCTTCAGATGTAGCTGACGAAGGATGTAGCTGTTGAATTGGGACACGGCTACAGAGTCCAGTGAGCCTGAGTTTGATTGAAATTTGAGTAAGATTTGAAAACTATTGAATTTAAATCAGACCCAGTGTGATGTGCAGCTATCCATAGGAGGCGCCGACAGCATGCAGCACGATAGGGATGATTTAACATTCTAATATTATTTCTGTTTTCCTCAGGACCGCCTGGTCTTCCCTGCTCACGTCTCCGATGTCTCAGACTCAGCTCGGGACCTAATCCAGCGCCTGCTCTGTCCTCGAGAGTCCAGACTGGGACTCGGGGGGATCCAGGACTTCAAAGTGAGTACGACACATTTTTCATCTGGAGAATAAAACCTAAAGTAAATATACATACATTATAATTTTACACAAATCAAGAAGCTGTTTGTTAAGAAACTTGTGAAAAATATGTTGAAAATGACAGGAAGCTGAGAATTCTATTTAAGAGTCCCACACTGATGACATCACAATAATGACATCACGCTGATGACATCACACTTTCAAAGTCTCCTTCAAAGTTCGACACAATTTACATGAGAAAGACATTTTTCTGAGACTTTAAACATGATTCCAACAAATTAAAGGTGTTTTCTTATATTTTTATTTGTCAGATAATAATCCCTGTGACATTAGAGTAGTTTGGGGCCAGTTGCTAGGTAAAAGTTACGGAATTCCCTAGTGTGATGTCAAGATTTCCAACCAGGAACTAACATGTTAGACCTCAAAACTGACCAAGTTGGGAAAAGAATGTTCAGGAAAATCTTTAATATAACAATCTCAAGTGTGTTTTTAGTCTAGTCTAACCTGTCTCATTAAGGAGCACCCGTTTTTTCTCTGGTATTGACTGGGACCGGATCCGAATCACGGCAGCTCCATACATCCCGGAAGTCTCCTCCCCCACGGACACATCCAATTTCGACGTGGATGATGAGACCCTCAAGAACCCCGTAAGACCTGGACTGGACTAGGACTAGACCTGCACTAGACCTCCACTGGACTGGACCAGGACTAGACCTGGATGAGACCGGGATGAGACTGGGACAAGGCCGAGATGAGACTTGGACAAGACTGGGACTAGAACGGGACTAGACTAGCATGAGGACTAGTTGGAATTAGGACTAGACCTGGTTGAGACCTGATTGACACCTGGTTTAGTCTTGGTTTAGTCTTGGTTTAGACCAGGGGTCGCAACCTTTAACACCCAAAGAGCCGTTTGTACCCAGTTTCCACAGAAAAAAAGCACTGGGAGCCACAAATATTTTTTGACATCTATAATGAAGATAAAACGGTATTTATTGTTTTTATTTTTTTTGTCTTACGCTTTGTGTAAACAACTATAGTGTGCTTATGATAGGGGTCCCCAACCTTTTTGTAAAAAAATACAACTCATCATACCGCTAAATCAGTGGGAGCCCTGCACTTGTCTCTGTGATGAGGTGGTCCTATCGAGGAGTTACGGGAGACAATGACACCCGCAGCGTGCTTATGGCCAGTCTGCTCCGTAATTTCTTTCAAAAAACTCTAAAGCCTTTATCTTTTAATCCAGGTGCTAAATCTCCATGTGCCAAAGCAGTTTTGAATATTTCATTGCCTTTGTTCGCTTTTTCCCGCATATTACACAGAGCGGACTCGGGACTCGGGACTCGGGACTTGAGAGTCACCTGTAGTGACAAACCCCAAGGAGGACTCCTGGTATTGCCTGTTAAATTTAGCTTTCTTTTTCTTGTAGGTCTTTTGTTTTTGTCTCATTTTCACTAGCTTAGGGCAAAGTGTCTGATGCATTATACGTGATACGTCATCACGGAGGACAAGAGCAGATCTAGCACAGATATAATAACTCGCCGTTATATCAAATGGATTTCTGTGGAGATTTCCTCTCTGGATTTTGATAATATATCTACGGACAAACTTATTAGTAAAGTTACATCGGAAAAGATGCGGTTTCAGATTAATTTACTGTTTTTGTGCGGCCTGATAGCAAATGTGTAACAGACCGGAACAGGTCCCCAGCCCAGCGGTTGGGGATCACTGGTTTATGAAATCCATGTAGTGCTACAGATCCTCCTGCTCCTGAATCTCTGCTCTGTGTCTATATCCTTACGCAGGACTGTGAGCTGTGTCTATGAGAAGTGAGCAGTTTGTTTTTAACATAGTTCTGCGAGTGTGGTGCGACAAATGTAATTTTATTTTGATATTTCAACATTACATTAATTTTCCAATTAAAAAAAGAACTAATACAAATAAAATACACTTCAATTAAATACATATAATTTATTTTCCCAAGCCGCGGAGCCGGAGCCGCAGGTTGCCGACCCCTGGTTTAGTACCTAGTTTAGTCCTGGTTAATCCTGGTTTAGTCCTGGTTTAGTCCCAGTTTAGCCAGTTTAGGCCCGGTTTTGTCCTTCTTTAGGAAATGTTTAGTCTTGGTGTAGACCTTGTTTCTAAAGTGTCTCTCTTCAGGAGGTGTTGGCTCCGGTGACTCTCAGCAGTTTCTCAGGTCAGCAGCTTCCGTTCGTGGGTTTCACCTACACCTGTCCGAGCGAGCGTGGCCTGAACCCTGCAGATGTGACAGGTGCGACAGGTGAAGTCATGTCCCAGGGGGTAGAGCTTGAGCAGAAGATTCAAAAACTGGAGCAAGAGAAGCAGGAGCTGCACCAGAAACTCTCAGGTCAGAGTCTGAGACACTCAAACACAGATCAGATATAAAGATGTGTTATCATGAATACGTTTGTGCAGTCAAGACATTTTAGCTCCAGAAGACATTTCACATATGATAGTTTTGAGACACAGCCCCAAAGGGAAGAGCTGTCCACTGAAACTGACGTCCTTATGGGATTGGCCTTGATTGGCCCATTGTGCTCTTCTGCTTCTGTGAACAGCTGTAGATTTAACCTCAATCCACCCTTTCTATTCAAAGAGGGATTGTTTTCTTCACAAAAATGGCTTCCTTCACTCCCCTTGCAAACCAAACCTTATGAAGCAGAGCAGAAACGTCTCAATTGCAAGTACATTGTCCAGATGACCATCGTTGAACCCCACAATATTCATTTGGATAAAGTGTTGTTTCTGTGTCACGTTATTTTTGTTTCATTCTTCTTTGTTTCTGCTTCATGTTTGTTTCTGTCTCATGTTTTTTTCTGTCATGTTTGTTTGTTTCTGTCTCATATTTGTCGGAGACAAATGAAAGTTTGAACGCACACCCTCCATGTGACTCTGAGTAAGAAAGTCTATAGGGACCACACCCTAACACTGATGTGAAGGTGGCCATTTTGAATCCAATTATACAACATTTAGCACTCATAATTTAACAACCTTGTCCTAGGGCTTTTATCTGACAGACTCCAAACTGAGGCAGCATCAGGACATATCTGAGATCAAAACTTGTTAAAAGAGTGTATGCTCATAATGAGCTCTTAACGAACCGGCCATTTTGAAAGCATAAAAAAATCCTGTAACTTTTGCAAACTTCAGATTTAGACATGCCCAATTTAGTGTCTGTATTTTGATGAGCTGGACAAAATGTTATGTGGAATATTCTATCTTTAAAAATGGCTCTCCAGCACCCCCTGCAAAGTTGCAATGGGATTTGAGAATTTAGTTTGTGGTAAACAAATACAATTTGGTACACAGTCCCTTGATATCATTTTGAACAAAAATACCGAAGACTACTACGCCCTGTCTACATCCACATTTGCATGGCCACACCTCGGAAAGTTAGTGGGAAGTGGGAAAAAAAAGTCGTAATCCAATTTGGTACACTCATTCTTTATGTAACCTTGAGCAAAAATATCTATGGGGACCACACCAATGTTCCTTCTAATTTTTCATGTATCTGAGCAAACACACAAACTCCCTGAGCACTCTCTTGACCACCATGAGCACCATCAGACGTGAACGCGCGAGTATTACATCCAAACAACTTACAAGAACTATTAAAAGAATCAAATTACAACAGGAATTTCTGTCAAATTACTTTTAATAAGGGATTTTGTATAATTACAATGAAATAGACAACAATCTTGTCCATAAATAGTATTACTACTAGTACTAGTACACTATTAGAAGCATATTTAGTTTAATTGTGACAAAATATGAACAGCCAACCAAACCAAGCCAACAATAAACTCATTTGAAACTATTTTGAAAACATGCTTAGATTTTTTTTATATGAAGATCCTGCTATGCACTGGGTAAGAGAGTCTCACAATAGTCTAGGAGAGTCCAACTGTGGTCTGGGAGAATCCTACTGTTCTTCTGGGAGAATCCTACTGTTCTTCTGGGAAAATCCTACTGTTCTTCTGGGAAAATCCTACTGTTCTTCTGGGAGAAATCCTTTTGTTCTTCTGGGAGAATCCTACTGTTCTTCTGGGAAAATCCTACTGTTCTTCTGGGAGAATCCTACTGTTCTTCTGGGAAAATCCTACTGTTCTTCTGGGAGAATCCTACTGTTCTTCTGGGAGAATCCTACTGTTCTTCTGGGAAAATCCTACTGTTCTTCTGGGAGAATCCTACTGTTCTTCTGGGAAAATCCTATCCTGTTTCTTTTGGGAGAACCCTACTGTTCTTCTGGGAGAATCCTACTGTTCTGGGAAAATCCTACTGTTCTTCTGGGAGAATCCAACTGTTCTTCTGGGAGAATTCTACTGTTCTTCTGGGAGAATCCTACTGTTCTTCTGGGAGAATTCTACTGTTCTTCTGGGAGGATCCTACTGTTCTTCTGGGAGAATCCTACTGTTCTTCTGGGAGAATTCTACTGTTCTTCTGGGAGAATCCTACTGTTCTTCTGGGAGAATCCTGCTGTTCTTTTGGGAGAATCTTACTGTTCTTCTGGGAGAATCCTACTGTGGTCTAAATGAGAGAAATCCTACTGCTGTGGTCTGAAAGAGTCCTGCTCCTGTAACTCTGTAAAATATACAATTTGACAGTTTTTATTAGCATTTGTACTGCTCAAACAAGAAAGAATTTTTAATTGCTCTGGAGGAATTGAGACATGCATCTTAAAAAGAGATAGTTTTGTACACATTATATAATCTTCACATTCTGCACAATGGCATGTGCTGTAGCACACGTGATACACTGAAAATTACATCAACTTTGTAAAATATATGATTATAGTCTGAATTAGCATTCCTACTCAAGGTAAAAACATTTAATGCTTATTATCCTTAATAAATTAAAATTAATAATGGATCAACACTAGAATAATCACAAACTGAGAATTTAAATGTCACCTTATGTTTCCCTTCTGTCCTTCTCACTTCTGCTGTAGTTGTATGCCTTATCCAAGTTGATGAACCGCATTTCTTTTTTTATTTTGGCTTGGTCAGTGCCACTGCCCGTTCGCTTCGACATCATTCTGTAGGGTTAGCGAGAAGCACCTTGCCTCATTCGTGCTGTGTAGTCCTTTAGTATCGGGTCCTATCGTCGCTGATAGATTTTGTGGACTTTCCATTATTGTTACTCCGCAACCAACTGTGCCATCGTGTACATTCAAACGCCATCTCAAAGCAGAGGCATGAGGCTCTTTAGATATTTTACTGTCATAACCAGTGTTGGGCATCTTACTTCAAAAATGTAATTAGTTATAGTTACAAGTTACTTCTCCCAAAAAGTAACTGAGTTACCATCTCAGTTACTTTTTAGGAGAAGTACCTAGTTACTAGGCAAAGTAACTATGCTGTTACTTACTTTGTTAAAACAATAAAAACACAACTGATGTGAACCTTTAACATTTATTTCACTTTAACAGATTGTAATTATATTGCATTTGTTTATAAGTGATCCATATCTGACAACAGCCTGGACACTTTCAGTCACATTTAAAACAAACTACTGCCACATATCAAATATGTGGCAGTAGTTTGTGTAAAGTTGCAGGGGGCTGTGCATCAGGGCGTCACGTTTCTGATCAAAACACAACTCGGACCCGCTGTCAATGCACGTGTGACAGGACACCATTTCCCATCATGCATTCAGCGTTTATAGTCCACGCAGGCGGCCGCAGTCGGTGGAGAGCTGCTGCGCTCGCCTCGCTCAAAAACTGCTGCCGTGTCCCAATTTCGCCAAATTCACTGTTCCATGTACTGTTGTGTGCGGGTCGAAGTACCGCCCCGACTTAGATGCGCCGGTCGAGCTGCGGATTTAAGGGCACTTTGGTTAATTGAGACACGGCCTGCGTCGTCCTTGCTCTCACGAGATTATCTGCGCCGGCCTCGCTCATCTCAAACAAGCCTCACCCCGAGCCTCCTCTTTCACCAAAGAAACAACAGCGTTGCAGCTCCCTTCGATGAAAGATGCTCTGATGAAGAGCAGAGTGAACTGAAGTAATAGTAACGCGCCACATTTTACTGTCAGTAACGGTAACGGCGTTGGGACGCTGGGAAAAGTAATTTGTTAAATTACTCCGTTAGTGAAAAAACTAACAACTAAACGCTGTTAGTAACGCTGTTATAGTTTAACTCCGTTATTACCAACACTGGTTGTATTGGTCTATAGTGAGCTCAGTCCTTCACGTTAGTCGTTTTGCTAATATAAACACAGGTGGCAAACAGTATCTATGACATTAGTAAGCTACGTGAATACGTACGTGAATCATCATTGTCTGACCACCAGTAACACGTCACTCTTTGTCAATGTGGAAAATGGTACAAAATAAATTATATGTTTATTTTATTAAGGATTTATTTTATTTTTTTTGTGCGCAGCGCAGATTTTCTGTGCGCGGAGACAGTGGAAGCAGTGCGCAATTGCACACACGTGCAGCTTAGAGGGAACAGTGGACCATACCCTATCTCCTTCTTCTGAAGGTGGCCATTTTAAATCAAAATATGCAGACCTTCTAGACCTTGTACTTTAATAAACTTGTCCTAGTTTTTTTATCTGATGGACTCCAAACTGAAGCAGCAACATCAGGACATATCCAGGATCAAAAGTTGTTAAAATAATTTGTATGTCTCAGAGTGTGGTCATGATGAGCTCTTAATGAAGCAGCCATTTTGAAAGCATTAAAATTCCTGTAACTTTTGCAAACATCGTTGGATTCAGACAAACCCAATGTAGTTTGAGTAGTGTAGTGTTTTGATGATTTGGACAAAATGATGTGTTGATTCAAATTCTATCTTTAAAAATGGCTCTCCAGCACCCCCCTGCAAAGTTACAATGGGCCGTAAACATTTACCTCCAACATGACACTGCAAATATTGAATCACATGTCAAGCTAAGGTTGATATGCAGCTCTTCCACTGTAGCGTGTCCTTCTGCAGTCTCAAAGGTTGCGAGCGCCCTTTATCACTGCTTGCAGTTTAAATAATTTTTTGTTTCTGTCTCATGTTTGTTTGGTTCTGTTTCATGTTTGTTTCTGTCTCATGGTTGTTTGCTTCTGTCTCATGTTTTTTTTTTTTTTTTGTTCTTTTTCATGTTTGTTTGTTTCTGTCTCATGTTTGTATGATTCTGTCTCATGTTTTTTGGTTCTGTCTCATGTTTGTTTGAGTCTGTTTCATATTTGTTTCTGTCTCATGTCTGTTTGTTTTTGTCTCATTTTTGTTCCTTTTTCATGCTTGTTTCTGTTTCATGTTTTTTTTTTTTTTTCTGTTGCAGAGTTTTCTCAATCTCAGACTCGAGCTGGAACTTTCTCTAGAGAAAAAGAGATAAAAAAACTCAACGAAGAAATTGAACGCCTCAAGAAGAAACTCTCAGGTCAGATCCACGCACTGATTGGTCCATTTAAACCCGTTCTCTTTTTGATTGGTTTAAACCCCTCCTTTACTCTGATTGGTCTGTTTAAACATGCCACAGACTCTGATAGGCTGGAGAAACAGCTGGAGGAGGCAGTCTCTCTGCATCAGGATGAAAGCTCCACTGCCAAGCTGCGAGCGCTTGAGCGGCAGGTGAAGAGTCTGAAGCAGGAGAAAGAAGACACACACAAGGTATGTACAAGACAGGTGAACAGAAAGTTATCTTAAAACAGAACCAGAACAATAGTCTATTAGGACCAACAAGCTACTCAGGCTCTTATTCTGCACAACCAACACCAAAACAAATAAATAAATAAACAGGCTAAATCTGTAGGTAAATGAAGGCTGTTTTAAACATTTCAACATAAGTGTAAATTTTAGGCCTTATACTGAACTGAAACATTCATTTTGGTACAGATCAACTTAGCACTAACTCTGAGCAAAAACAGCCACTTTGCTAGGATTCACTTGGACTCTTGCTTCCGAACTGCAGAGCTCTATTTCACCTGGACTCCAGCACAAGAACTGTAGAGCTCTATTCCATCTGGACTCCAATGCAAGAACTATGGAGCTCTATTTCACCTAGACTCCAGTTCCCAAACCAGCGAAGCGCCATTTCACCTGGACTCCAGCACCTGACCTGTGGCGCTCTATTTCACCTGGACTCCTGGAAGTCAACATGCGCTTGCTCATTGTGCTGGTGGCAGGGTTGCAGAGAATTGATTTGGTCACTTTGGCAAGCATAGCAAAGGCATTGAAATGAGACTGCCAGAAGCACAAAATGTCCTGTCAGTCCCAGAAAAACTGTGCTTCAATGGATCCCATCTGTCTTCTCCACCCCTTCACCATTCTCACAAAAGTTTCCTCTTTTTCTTTTGACTTTCTGGGATGCCTTGACTAAATATAGCATAAAATTACATCAGTGCTACTGTTCAATTCATACCATCTCCATATAGGATATCTACAAGTTGGTACACTTAAATAAGCTATGATTTTCAAATGCCCATTCCTAACTAAGTTGTACTAACCTTCAGTTGTGTGCTCTGGTCCTTTTCTTTCGTCCTGGACACTTGATGAAGCAGCAGGTGGACTGTCAAATTCCCGGAGGAGTCTTCTGGCTCCCGGAGGAGTCATACACAGCAGTTCTCTCCTCAGCTAGAAACATCTTGAGGGACTTGAAATGTGGACAAAGAAATGTTCCCAACTTGTGGGTGTTGCTGATGGTGAACTTGTCATGTAAGAACTGTGTTTCCCGTGCCCTAATGTACACATGCACTCTGGATCACTGTATTGTGGCTCGCAAAGTATAACAAACTGAACAGTTGGGTACTTGTCACATTCCAACTCATCACTTGCTGCTTTAAAGGGCAACCAAACTGCTGTAACTGTTTTAAAAATATCCAGTTGAATGCCATCCAACCTGTGGAGTTGATCTGTCTCAGGTGAGGTAGACCTTTCTCCTCCCTGGCGTGTTGGATTTCATAGAACTGTTTCGTGACTGCATCATCTCAACCTTGCTGTTCCAGCATGTTTATCATTCCTGGAGAACACCATACGGGAGCTTTTTGAGATACATCAGGTTTTTTGCATTTATCAATCACATCCCTCACGTCTTGTATATATGCTAGAGTGTCTTCTTTGAGGTCAGATGCCAGAGTGGCCTTTTTGAGGTCAGATGCTAGACTGTCTTCTTTGAGGTCAGACGCTGGAGCGTCTTCTTTGAGGTCAAATGCCGGAGTGTCTTCTTTGAGGTCAGATGTGTGTTTAATTGATTGGTATTCATGACATGGGCTGTAGTATCCCTCGCCACTTACAAATATTACTCAAGATTTATGCCAAAATGATCTAGCTCCATCACTATGGTGAAGCTTGTGCAGTGGTCAGCAGTCGACTCTCCAATCTTCGTTAACGTAGTGTCCAGTAAACAATGTGTCGGCTCGTCTTTGAGCCTTCTCAGTCAACACTTGGGATGGGACAATATACATTAATATCGGTAATCATGATAAAAAATTGTGATCACCGCGCACGATTAGGCAGGTACTTCGACCTGCTCTTCGTGCAGTACATGGAACAGTGCATGTGACGAATTGGGACATGGCCTTTGTTTCTCAGTGATAAACACACGTGTTAGCTTCTGATTGACACCAGTGTTGTCCAATAAGGTGGAGGGTTGTGGGTCACTGGAGCCGCAAACAGCGAATCAGTGCTACATGTGACTGAAAGTTTACGCCCCACTCCCCCCCGTGTTGAATCAACCAATCACATTACACGCGTTTAGTGACATTTTCTCCTTACAGCCAATGAGCAGCGAAGCACGTGTGTGACATGTCGAGCTTTTCCGTAAACAGACGAACCTTACCGAGGACGTAAACAAAGCGCGTGTAATGCACGTGCATTCTAGGCGGTGTTTTGCTTTTAAACATGATGAAACGGACAAAACAAAGGAAGGACACGATCCAGGACACTGTGAATGTTTGTACAAGTTAAACTAGAGGCATCTCTGACCCGGAGCGGTTTGTGTCAGAGTGAAGATGACTGTGGACTCAGGAGTAGAGGAGCTTATTTTTTGATGGATTGGATGTTGTTCTCGATCGGCAAGCGTGGTTTATTCTGCTATTGACATGATTGTAGGTAAATATATATCGTGTGTATGTGTCTGTAAAATGCTGTTTAGCTACTACACACAACACAATCTACATTCAATAGTTTATGTCGCTTACGATGAATATTTTCAGCTCAAGTTTGTCAAACAATGCAGGATGTTTGTCTCATAAATGCGCATGCAAGATGCTTGTGTTTTGCCCCTAACTTTTTTCTGGCAGACTCTGCTACCAGAACAGGCACAGACAAGTGTCATTGCTGTGACAGAGGCCCCCTCTTGTGGGCAAACACGAAAACTAGCAT
This sequence comes from Periophthalmus modestus, assembly GCA_019594935.1. Lineage (NCBI taxonomy): Eukaryota > Metazoa > Chordata > Actinopteri > Gobiiformes > Gobiidae > Periophthalmus > Periophthalmus modestus. Next base: position 20,545,153 of record JAIEZT010001328.1, on the reverse strand, counting down.
CTAAACGTATTGAAACCAGAAACATGAGGCAGTCTGGTGCCGTAAAGACGATTATAATTGTGCGTGATGATCACGATTATGAAAAATTGCCACGGTCGATTAATTGAGGACCATTTTTATCGCGATTAACGATATTATCGTATATCGTCCCATCCCTAGTCACATCATGGCTAGTAGTGGGGAGGCAGTGGATCTGGAGCCCAGTGAAACCGCACATCTATATCCTCCACTCAAGAAGGTGAAGTTCAGTGTGTGGAATTATTATAGATTTGAAAAAAACAAGACCAACAAAATGAGCCACCAATCTGCAGAGCCTGTCGAAAAAAGTTGTGGCCCCCAGGGCAAGTTCCACGCGCATTTACAAGACAATCATCCTGCATTGTTTGTCAAACTTGAGCCGAACATATCCATTGTAAGTAACATACCATGTGAAATAAACTATTGAATGTAGTTTGTGGTAGTTTGGATTTGTATGAATAATGGTACATGTTTGTGTGGACTGGCTATTGCTAGGTTAGCGGTAGCTAAACAGCATTTTGCGCAGGTGATTGCACAACTTGTTTTCAGTAGGGCATAGTTTTACAACAACCATTCATTAATTTGAATACCTATAACCACACCCATGCGCACAGATGAGATGCTAAGTTGTGCACATCTTATATTTTTACCTACAATAATGCAAACTGCAGAATAAAACACCCTTCAAACTATTGAAGTCAAATTCATACAGCTAAACAAAGACTTCAACTTGTGCAAAACTCTGCTGCAAGGATTTTAACAGGAACTCCCAGAACAGCCCACATCACACCGGTTTTATAGTCCCTCCACTGGCTGCCGGTGAAATATAGAATTGATTTTAAATTATGTGTTCTTACATATCGGGCATTACATGGTCAGGCACCCCAGTATATTGCTGATATGCTGTGCCATTTTAACTCTGGTCGTACCCTCCGGTCCTCAGACCAGAACCTCCTCATGGTCCCAAAGACTCGTTTTAAAACTCGTGGGGATCTATCTTTTCAGTCTGTGGCACCTAGACTTTGGAATGCACTGCCTCTGGTCCTCCGCCAGGCTGATTCAGTGGACTCCTTTAAGAAGCAGCTGAAAACGTTGTTATTCAGAAAAGCTTTTAGTGACTAGGTTGATGTCATGTTTTTTTTCCCTGTATTTTTGATCTGTTCTATTCTATGTAAAGCACTTTGTGATTTTTTATCTGTGAAAAGCGCTATATAAATAAAGTTTACTTACTTACTTACTTACTTACTTACTTACTTAAACACAAATGTGCCAGAATAAATAGCAGAGTAAACCATGCTTACCGATCGAGAACAGCATCCAATCCATCAAAAAATAAAAGTCCTCTACTCCTGAGTCCATAGCCGTCTCTTTGTCACGAACCACTCCAGGTCAGAGATGCCTCTTGTATAACTTGTACAAATATCCACAGTGTACTCAATTGATTAGTGCCCTGTTTGTCCGTTTCATCATGTTTAGAATGCATAACAACAGTGCGTAAAATATGCACACATGGCGCGTGGATTTCTGGATCCCCCCAGCTTTGTTTACGCACTTGTCAAGCTCCGTCTGTTTACGGAAAAGTATGGCATGCCATACATCGTCGTGTTCTGCTGCTGATTAGCTGTAAGGGGAAAAACATCACTAAATATGTGTAATGTAATTGTTTGATTCTGCAAAGGGGAGAATGGGGCGTAAACTTTTAGTCATCGTAGCACTGATTTGCTGTCTGGGGCTCCAGCAACCTACAACCCCCACCTTATTGGCCAGCATTGGTGTCAATCAGAATCTAACACGTTTATTTAGCACTGAGGAACAAAGTTGCCGCTGCCTGTTTATTATGCCTGAAATCGACAAAAGAAATGCAAAAAAGTGATGGAGCAGATTTCACATTTGGAATACTTTCCTGCACCAGATTGGACATGGAGGATCTAACTTATTTTGTGGACATAATTCCTTTACTGGATTATATTCTCTGGACTTGTACGAAACGAATGAGACCAACTTTCTAGGAATATGTTGTTTGAGAGAACCATAGCCCTCAAAGGTAAGTGAAATCCAAATTTTGGCTTTTCTGTAAAAACGGCTTTCCTGTCAGCACTGTCATGATTGCAGGTGAAAATAGCTTGCATATTCGGAAAGACGAGCACCGTAGCTTTCATTTGATGTGTATATTGTTTGCGTGGGTGACGCAGAAGTACATGTACATTGCTGTAGAGTTGTAAAGTAGGGGGCGATGTCGGAACATTAACAAGCTAATAATTATCGTGATAATATCATTAATCTCAATTATTTTGGTCACAATAATCGTGAGTCTAAATTTTAATATTGTCTCATCCCTAGTCCACATATCAGTCTAATGTTGTTTATCTCATTCTTTTCTGTGACTTTGACCCTGTCACAAACTGCTAACCTAAACACTTAAATCAAATATAATCAAACATAGGCCATTGTAGTAATACATAGATGTTTATCTTCCTCTGCTCTCCTCTTCTACTCCTCTGACCCTCTCCTCCCCTGCTCCCTTCTTCTCCCACTCTGCTCTGCTCTCCTCCTCTGCTCCTCTCCTGCTCTGCTCCTCTCCTCTACTCCCCTGACCCTCTTCGCTGTTCATCTTCTTTGCTCCTCTCCTCTGCTCCTGTGACCCTCTTTCCCTGTCCTCTGCTCCTCTGACCCTCTTCTTCTCCCCTCTACTCCTCTGACCCACTTCTTCTCTCCTTTGCTCCTCTGACCCTCTGCTTTGCTCCTTAGCAGTTGCAGGAGGCGTTGGATCGTCTCCGTGCTCAGAACAAGGAACTGAGAGAAGCTCATAAACTGCGTAAACAAGCCGTGTCCGAGCTCTCAGATCTGTCTGAGACCTTGGACCAACTCCGGACCAATGAGAAGAGATTGAACCGGACCATCAGGGACCAACAGGAACAGGTCCAGAGTCTGCAGAGAGGAGCTGAGGAAAGCCGCTGCCTCCAGGCACGCATCAGAGAGGTGAGGACTAGACATGGACTAGATCAGGACTAAGCCAGGACTAGACAAGGACTTTGTCAGGACTAAACTAGGACTAAACCAGGACTAAACTAAACTAAAGCAGGACTAGACCAAGACGGGGTCAGGACTAAAGCAGGACTAAACCAGGAATTAACCAGGACTAAACCAGGACTAGATAAGGACTACACCAGGACTGGATCAGAACTAAACCAGGACTGTTTTTCGTTGATGCAGTTCTGTTATGTTGCAGCTGGAGGCGGTGTTAGATGAGGCACGCTCTGAGGCTCAGAAAGAGAAGAAGCTCAGAGAGAACAGCGAAGCGTTTGGACGAGAACTGCAGAGCACCAAGGTACAAGTACTACAAAGTACTACTACTAATCCTACAGCACCAAGGTACTACGAAGTACTGTGAATACCACAAAGCATTAATGCTACTAAGTACTAATACTACAAAGTACTAATACAGCTCAGCTCCACAGCACAAAGGTACAAAGAGTACGAATAACCCTGAGTACAACTATAAGAGCCTAGAGATACACAGAAAGGTACAAATACTACAAAGAGTACTACAAAGTACTACTACAAAGTACTGCTATGATACTAGCACAGATAGCACATTCATCGATCCAAGATGGCGCCACGTACGGTCGCCCTGGTGATTTGGTGCATGGTGTTTTTTTTTTATTTTTGTGTGTTAATCCTGTGTGTGGGGCTCTTACACCCGTGAAGAGCTCCTAAACATCAGAACAACAACTCCCGCTGATCTACTGCCAGTTTTTTTTGTGCCGGCAGTAGATTTAGTTCATTTCTTAGCCAAAAGAGTGAGACGCAGAAGAAGGGGAAAGCGGGCAGGGGCCTTAGTACGCCTCCAGAGACGCGGCGCCCGCATGACCTTACCTGGGATTTTCCTCTCCAACGTACGCTCACTCAGCAATAAGACAGACGAACTGGCGCTGCTGATGAGGAGAAACAGGGACTTTTCTTCCTCTTGCGTCTTGTGGTTCACGGAAACGTGGCTCAATGACCGTATCCCGGACTGCGCGCTTCAACTGGAGGAATTCCAGACAACGGACAGACAACGGGGACTCTCCGGGGGAAAGACAAAAGGTGGAGGTGTCTGTTTCTACATCAACAACGCCTGGTGCACGGATGTGACTGTGATCCCCCAATACTGCTCTCCCGCCGTGGAATATCTCTTCATTAACTGTAAACCTTTCTATTCTCCACGTGAGTTCGCTTCATTCATTCTGGCTGCTGTTTACATCCCACCGTGCGCGGACACGCACGAGGCCCAGCGCGCGCTCGCGGATCAGATTCTGAACAATGAGCGAGCCTTCCCGGACTCTTTACTCATCATCCTGGGGGATTTTAATAAAGCTAATCTGAGCCAGGAACTGCCTAAGTAAAAACAGTTTATTAAATGCCCGACAAGAGAGCAGAAGACACTGGATCATTGTTATACTACAGTCAGTGGAGCCTACAGAGCCGTGCCCCGCGCTGCTCTGGGATTCTCTGATCACGACATGGTTCACCTCATCCCTGCATACAAACAACGGCTGAAGCTCTCCAAACCTGCTGTGAGGACTTCTAAGAAGTGGACCAGTGAGGCTGTGGAGGAGCTTCGCTCCTGTTTGGACTTTACAGGCTGGGACGTGTTCAAGGCTGCCACAGACAGTTTGGATGAGTACACAGACACTGTGACGTCATACATACAGTTCTGTGAGGACAGTATTATTCCATCACGTACCAGGGTGACCTTTAACGATAAACCCTGGTTCACTCCCAGACTGAGGCATCTAAGGAGGGAAAAGGAGAGGGCGTACAGAGCAGAAGATCTTGAAGGCTACAGGTGTTGTAAGTATGCTTTGAGGCAGCATTTCTCCACCAACGACTCTGCTTCTGTCTGGAGAGGGCTTAGGCAAATTACCAACTACAAGCCCAAAGCCCCTCCCGCTGCGGACAACAAACAACTAGCAGAACAGCTAAACGGCTTTTATGCAAGGTTTGACGTCCCACACTCCTTCCATCACCACCATGGACATCACAGCCGAACCCTCCTCAGACCCCTCCTCCTCCCCCACTGCCCTCACAGTTTCGGAGCGGGACGTGACAAAACTTTTCAGGAAACAAAACCTCTGCAAAGCCCCGGGCCCAGACGGTGTCTCTCCTTCCACCCTTAGACACTGTGCTGACGAACTGACTCCTGTCTTCACGGACATCTTGAACACCTCCCTGGATTCATGTCACGTCCCAACCTGCTTCAAGCTGTCCACCATTGTCCCCAAGAAGCCCAGGATCACTGGACTTAATGACTATAGACCTGTGGCGCTGACGTCTGTAGTCATGAAGTCATTTGAGCGCCTGGTCCTGCACCACCTCAAGTCCTTCACCTCCCCCCTCCTGGACCCTCTGCAGTTCGCCTACAGAGCCAATCGGTCTGTGGACAACGCCATTAACCTGGCCCTTCACTTCATCCTCCAGCATCTGAACTCCCCGGGAACCTACGCCAGCATCCTTTGTGTTTGTGGACTTCAGCTCTGCGTTCAACACCATCCACCCTGCTCTGCTCCAGGACAAGCTCGCTCAACTCAATGTGCCTGACTCCACCTGCAGGTGGAGCACTGACTTCCTGACGGACCGGAGGCAGCGTGTGCGGCTGGGGAAGAATGCCTCGGACACTCGAACAATCAGCACAGGATCTCCACAGGGCTATGTACTTTCCCCCTGCTCTTCTTCCTGTACACCAACTGCTGCACCTCCAGCCACGTCTCCACCACCCTCATCGGACTCATCTCGGACGGAGATGAGTCTGTCTACAGGAGGGAGTTAGACCGGCTGGTGTCCTGGTGCAGCAGCAACAGCCTGGAGCTCAACGCCCAGAAGACAGTGGAGATGATTGTGGACTTCAGGAAAGTCACAGCCCCCTTGCCCCCCCTCACCTTAACTGACTCCCCCATCACCACCGTGGACTCCTTCCGCTTCCTGGGCACCTGCATCACCCAGGACTTGAAGTGGGAGCCGACCATCAGCTCCCTCATCAAGAAAGCCCAGCAGAGGATGTACTTCCTGCGGCAGCTGAGGAAAGCCAAGCTGCCAGTCCAGATGATGGTGCAGTTCTACACGGCCATCATTGAGTCCATCCTCACCTCCTCCATCACTGTGTGGTTCCCTGGGGCTACTGCCAGGGACAGGCAGAGACTGCAGCGCATTGTGCGCTCTGCTGAGAAGGTGATTGGCTGCAGCCTCCATCTCTCCAGGACCTGTACGCCTCCAGGACTCGGAGGCGAGCAGGCCGGATAGCAGCTGACACTTCTCACCCTGGATATGGACTATTTCAGCCACTTCCCTCTGGCAAGAGGCTACGGTCCATCAGGACCAGAACCTCTCTCGTCACAAGAACAGTTTCTTCTTCCCCTCTTCTGTTTCTCTCATGAACACTACATAATACCTGCACACAACACTGGTCACCTTAATGACCCATGTTGCACTGTTGTTGTTGTTCTGATGCCACTATTGTATATATTTCTACCTCTTGCATGCCCTTATTTGTATTTGTATTTATTCAGTGTGTTTTTGGTTTTTTTTTTGTGTTTTTTGTGTGTGTTGTTGTATGTGCACTTAATCACCGATTAAGTTCGTATATATAATTAAAAAAAAAAAATCTCCTCCTCACCCTCCGCGGGTGGTCTTTATCCCCTCTTTTTCCACGCTCGGGACCTCTACCAGAGGCCTGGGAGCTTGAGGGTTCTGCGCAGTATCTTTGCTGTTCCTAGTACTGCGCTTTTCTGGACTGAGATGTCTGATGTTTTTCCTGGGATCTGCTGTAGCCACTCCTCCAGTTGGGGGGTCACTGCCCCTAGTGCTCCGACGACCACGGGCACCACTGAGGCCTTCACCTTCCAGGCTTCTCCAGCTCTTCTTTGAGCCCCTGGTATTTCTCTAGTTTCTCATGCTCCTTTTTCCTGATGTTCCCATCGCTTGGTACTGCGATGTCCACCACAACGGGCTTTGCTCTGTTGTTTATCCACCACCACTATCTCCGGTTGGTTCGCCATCACCATTCTGTCAGTCTGTATCTGGAAGTCCCACAGGATCTTGGCTCGATCATTCTCCACTACCTTTGGAGGTATTTCCCACCTTGACCTTGGGGTTTCCAGTCCGTACTCTGCACAGATGTTTCTGTACACTATGCCCGCCACTTGGTTATGCCGCTCCATGTATGCTTTCCCTGCCAGCATCTTACACCCTGCAGTTATGTGCTGGATTGTCTCAGGGGCCTCTTTGCACAGCCTACACCGGGGGTCTTGTCTGGTGTGGTAGATCTGGGCCTCTATTGCTCTTGTGCTCAAGGCCTGCTCCTGTGCAGCCAGGATGAGTGCCTCTGTGCTGTCCTTCAGTCCAGCTTTCTCAAGCCATTGATAGGATTTCTTGATATCAGCCACTTCAGTTATGTTCCGGTGGTACATCCCATGCAGGGGCTTGTCCTTCCATGATGGTTCCTCCAGCTCCTCTTCCTCTGCACTCCACTGTCTGAGACATTCGCTGAGCACGTCATCTGTTGGGGCCTTGTCCTGGATGTACTTGTGGATCTTGGATGTTTCATCCTGGACTGTGGCTCTCACACTCACTAGTCCTCGGCCTCCTTCCTTACGGCTCGCGTACAATCTCAGGGAGCTGGATTTGGGGTGGAACCCGCCATGCATGGTCAGGAGCTTTCGTGTCTTAACATCTGTGGTCTGTATCTCCTCCTTTGGCCAGCTATGATTCCTGCTGGGTATCTGATTACTGGCAGGGCGTAGCTGTTTATTGCCTGGGTCTTATTCTTGCCATTGAGCTGACTCCTTAGGACTTGCCTTACTCGTCTGAGGTATTTGGCCGTGGCTGCTTTCCTTGTTTCCTCTTCAAGGTTGCCATTTGCTTGTGGGATACCAAGGTACTTGTAACTGGCCTCAATGTCTGCTATTGTCCCTTCTGGGAGTGAGACCCCTTCTGTGTGGACTACCTTCCCTCTCTTTGTCACCATCCGGCTACACTTCTCTAGCCTGAATGACATTCCAATGTCTGTGCTGTAGATCCTAGTATATATATATATATATATATATATATATATATATATATATATATATATATATATATATATATATATATATATATATATATATATATATATATATATATATAATATATATATATATATATATATATATATATATATATATATATATATATATATATATATATATAATATATATATATATATATATATAATAATATATAATATATATATATATATATATATATATATGTGTGTATATATATATATTGTGTGTATATATATATATGTGTGTGTGTATATATATATATATATATATATGTGTGTATATATATATATATATTATATATATATATATATATATGTGTGTATATATATATATGTGTATATATATATGTGTATATATATATATATATAATATATATATACACTACCGTTTAAAAAGTTTGGGGTCACTTAGAAATCTTATTATTTTTGAAAGAAAGGCAGTTTTTTCAATGAATATAACTTTAAACTTATCAGACATACACTCTATACATTGTTAATGTGGTAAATGACTATTCTAGCTGCAAATGTCTGGGTTTTGGTGCAATATCTACATAGGTGTATAGAGGCCCATTTCCAGCAACTATCACTCCAGTGTTCTAATGGTACAATGTGTTTGTTCATTGTGTCAGAAAGCTAATGGGTGATTAGAAAACCCTTGTGCAATCATGTTAGCACAGTTTAGCTGGTTATAGAAGCTATAAAAGTAGTATCTGGAGCATCACATTTGTAGGGTTGATTAAAAGCTCAAAATGGCCAGAAAAAGAGAACTTTCATGTGAAACTCGACAGTCTGTTCTTGTTCTTAGAAACGAAGGCTATTCCATATGAGAAATTGCCAAGAAATTGAAGATTTCCTACAATGGTGTGTACTACTCCCTTCAGAGAACAGCACAAACAGGCGCTAACCAGAGTAGAAAGATAATTGTGAGGCCCCCTGCACAACTGAGCAAGAATAAAAGGACATTAGAGTCTCTAGTTTGAGAAATAGACACAGCTTCATTAAATAGTACCTGCAAAACACCATTGTCAACATCTACAGTGAAGAGGCGACTCCGGGATGCTGACCTTCATCCTACAACAGGACAATGACCAAAAGCACACCTCCAAATTGTGCAAGAACTCATTAGAGAAGAAGCAGGAGGCTGGTATTAATAATAATGCCTTACACTTGTAATGCGCTTTATCAAAGTGCTACACTGAAGTCATTATTCGTTCACTCCACACATGATGATGGTAAACTACTATTGTAGCCACAGCACCAGATCTAAACCCCATTGAGCTGTCGTGGGAGCATCTTGGCCGTATGGTACGCAAGAAGTGCCCATCCAGCCAATCCAACTTGTGGAAGGGGCTTCTAGAAGTGTGGGGTGAAATTTCTCCACATTACCTCAACAAATTAACAGCCAGAATGCCAAAGGTCCGCAATGCTATAACTGATGCAAATGGAAGATTCTTTGACTAAAGCAAAGTTTGAAGGAAATTATATTTATTTGAAATAATATTTTTTATTTCTAACCTTGTCAATGTCTTGACTATATTATCTATTCATTTTACAACTACAATGTGGTAAATAAAAGTGTGACTTTTCATGGAAAACTATGAACCTATGAAGGTTTGAACATTGAGAGTGTTTAAACAAGAGGGAAATGTGAGGAAATGTTACTGTATGGAGAGGGGTTTTTACAGCCTTAAAATATATATGTAATAATAAAAATAAAGCTTTCTACTTCACAGATTTTACCTATTGCGGGTTATTTTTGGAGCGTAACCCCCGCAATAAACGAGGGAACACTGTACTATTAACACTGCTCATAAGACACTATATAAATGACAATATAAAGAGGCCAAATCAGGCCACGGTAACAACTGCAATGTACTATGAACTACTACGACCAGTACTACTACTACTCACCAAAGTACTATAACTGTAATGTCTGTGTTTATCAGACTCATGGGGCAGAGCTTAACCCTGCTCAGGGGGCGGAGCTGCGGCGGCTTAAGGCGGAGCTTGACCGCAGTCTGGCCAACCAGGAGGAGCTGCAACGACGAGACTCTGTTCACTGTGTAGAGATTAAAGAACTGCGCTCCCAGCTTCACCAATCAGAGAGTGCGCAGCTGTCAGCCAATCAGGAGCTGCGCAGCCTGAGGGAGCGGCTGGAGCTGGCCAATCAGGACAGGTCTGTGCTGATTCTTTTGTCAGTTCTCCCGAATGAGTTTAAAATGTGAACTTTGAACAGAATATTAAAACATACATTTATAACTCTTATTGTAATCACAGTGTGTGTCTGAAAAATCACAATTCAACAATTAGAGATCATTCTCTCATTTCCACTTCATCTGACGACATCACACCGCCACACTGACGAAGTCACATTAATGACATCACACTGACGATGTCACACTGATGATGTCACGCTGATGACATCACATTGAAGACGTCACACTGATGACATCACACTAATGATATACTGAACAGCGTCACACTGATGACATCACACTGTTGACGTCACACTGGTGACATCACACTGACGACGTCACACTGATGACATCACACGCAGACACACAGAAACACACACACATAGAAACACAGACACACACGGACACACACAGACATACATACACACAGGCTCACACAGACAGACACACACACACAGAGGCACAAACACAGACACACAGATACGGAAGAAGATACAGAAGTGGTTGCCAGGTAACATTTACAGAATTCCCTGGTGTGATGTCCTGATTTTTTTTTTAGTACAGCCTTATCCTATTGATTTTCTGTTTGACTTCACTGGATTTAGTGTTTAAGGATTTGTAATTGTGAAGGAAGTGGTAGCCCAGGTAGACCAGGTTGACAGTTGAAAGAAGTTTAACTGATTTGATCAGATGAATGAGGGTACAAACAGCAGGCACATGCGCGTGAGTGTGACATTACAAAGGAGCCATCCAGTACTTACTATATACTCAGATAAAGGTACTATCTATAGAAGGCCCTATAAGGCCCTATAAGGAACTTAAACTAAGTTTACATATTGCCCATACAAGGTCATAAATGGGCAGACCGTTAACTGTTACCAGAAGGTAGAATACGTTACTGAAAATAATGCTTACAGAGGTCTCTTGTTACAGAACAAAAGTAAAACTTGTCAGTGAGGACATCTTAAAATAATCGTGTGTAGCATTCTTACTGAGAAACAAGTTCACCTCAGTGTTCGAGACATGCAGTATTTAACACAAGGTTTAAGAGTAAAGTAATAAAACAAAAAATAATACATGGATTGGCAGGGTTAAATGGAGCATTTCATAAACTATGCTCATAAGCTATGCAGTTAAACCAAGTGCATTTTGTGGTTAGACAAAGTGACCTGGAGGAGGCACTGTCGGCTCTGAAGGACAAACATGAGAGAGAGAGGAGTCTGCTAACAGAAGAAAAACCGAAAACTCACCTCCGAGTCCGACAAGGTCTGCTCCTGTCTGCCCCCTCCTGCCCCTGTCTGCACCTGTCTACTCCATCTGTCTATTCCTGTCTACCTCTGTCTGCCCCTCTCTGCTCCTGTCTGCGTCTGTATGCTCCTGTCTGCTTCTGTCTGCATCTGTCTGCTCTTGTCTGCTTCTGTCTACTCCTGTCTGCTTCTGTCTACTCCTGTCTGCTTCTGTCTGCTCCTGTCTGCTCCTGTCTGCTTCTGTCTGCTCCTGTCTGCTTCTGTCTGCTCCTGTCTGCTTCTGTCTGCTCCTGTCTGCTTCTGTCTGCTCCTGTCTGTTTTTGTCTGTTCCTCTCTGCTTCTGTCTGCTCATGTCTGCTCCTGTTTATTTCTGTCTGCATCTGTCTGCTCTTGTCTGCTCTTGTCTTTTTCTGTGTGTGTGCTGCTGTATGCTTCTTTCTACTTCTGTCTGCCTCTGTCTGCTTCTATCTGCTTCTACTGCTTCTGTTTGCACCTGTCTGCTTCTGTCTTCTCCTGTCTGGCATCTGTCTGCTTCTGTCTGCTCCTGTCTGCTCTTGTCTACATCTCTTTGCTCCTGTCTGTTCTGTGTTCTGCTTGTGTCTGCTCCCGTAAGTTCCTGTCTGCATCTGCTCTGCTCCTGTCCGTTCCTGTCTGCATCTGTCTGCTCCTGTCCGCTTCTGTCTGCTTCTGTTTACCCCTGTCAGCTCTTGTCTGCTTCTTTCTGCTCCTGTCTGCTCCTGTCTGCATCTGTTCTTCTGTTCCTCGTCGTCTGCATTTGTCTGCCTCTCTCTGCTCCTGTCTGCTCCTGTCTATATCTGAGTGCTGCTGTCTTCCCCGGTCTGCTCCAATGTCATCACAATACTAAAATTTCTTGAATTCGATACTAAGGAATAGATTTGATACTTTATACTGATCCTAATACCATGATGATAACAGAAACACTCTTTCTTTAGACAATATACTGTGATTTTCTTCATTAAATGTTAGTACTTTGTGTTCTATTCCCATATGTACTTATATCTGTGTAATCCCTCAGTGGTAGGTTCCATAGTGGCCCATGGGCGTATACTAGTCTATCTCTTATACTTGTTCTGATGCAGCTCACCATCATTATAAAGATATTCAGGAAATGTTCATTTCTGTCCTGTGAATGGCACTATTTTAGTATCAATATCTGTGGGGAAAATGAGGCTCTCTCTGCTTTAGTATCGATCAGGATCTTATTTTACATAATTTTGACAACTCTAGTCTGCTCCTCTGGCTCTACTCCTCTGGCTCTGCTCCTCTGGTTCTGCTCCTCTGACTCTGCACTTCTACTCCTCTAGTTCTGCTCCTCAGGCTTTGCTCCTCTGCTCCTCTGGCTCTGCTCCTCTTCTCCTCTACCTCTGCTCCTCTGGCTCTGCTCCTCTGGTTCTGCGCCTCTGCTCCTCTGGCTCTTCTTAAATGTTCTTGTATGTTTTTATATGATCCTGTATGTTCTTATATCTTCTCTCATGCTCCTATATGTTCTCAATTGTTCTCATCCATATGTTCTCATTCCTGTGTTCTTGTACATTCTTATGCTACAGCTGTGTTCTCTCATGTTCTCCTTCTCATGCTCTATCTTTTCGTAGGTTATATAATATTCTTATTATCACGCTTTAACTGTTCTCTCAGGTTCTCATGTTCTCGTCTGTTCTCATTCCCATGTTCTCGTTCTCACATTGCAGCTATGTTCTCATGTTCTCATTCTTGTCTGTTACTATTCTCATGTTCTTGTTCTCGCGCTGTATCTGTGTTCTCGTTCTCGCATGTTTTCATTCTCATACCTTCTTTCTCACACTGCAGCTGTATTCTCTAATGTTCTCGTTCTTGTCTGTTCCCATTCTCATGTTCTCATTCTCATGTTCTCTTCTTATGTTCTCATATGTTCGCATTCTCATGTTCTTATTCTCTCACTGTAGCTTTGTTCCTTCGTGGATCGTTTGACAGAACAGAATCGACAGCTGGAGGATGAGCTTCAGGAGCTGTTGTCCAAAAAGGAGAGTGTAAGTCACTGGGAGGCCCAGATCGCCGAGATCATCCAGTGGTACGTCTGCGAGGATATCTGACACAATCTGACACAAGGGAGGACATCTGGTGTTTTTCAGAGTGACTGATGTTTGATTGGAGGGCATCTGGTGTTTTCTAGGGTGAGTGATGAGAAGGACGCTCGTGGATACCTTCAGGCTTTGGCCTCAAAAATGACAGAGGAACTGGAGTCTCTGAAGACGACGAGCCTCTCGGGCCAAGGAACATGGTATGAGTCCTACAAATACTACTACTGCGAATACAAGGAATACTCTACTACTAATACTGCAGCCTCGGGCCAGGAACATGATGCTATTACTGCTGATCCTACTGCTTCTTCAAATACAACTACTATTACTACTGATACTACTACAAAGAATACTACTATTAGTACTGTTACTAATACTTTTAGTTTTACTACTGATACTACTATTATGAATACTACTACAGTGGGCCCCTCGTTTATCACGGAGGTTATGTTCTTAAAGTAACCCCCAATAGGCGAAATCCACGATGTAGTCAGCTTTTTAATTATTATATATGTTTTAAGGCTGTGTAAACCCCTTACCACACACTTAATACACTTTTCTCAGACAGGCATTAACATTTTCTCACATTTCTCTCTTTAAACACTCTCAAAGTCTATCCATATTTAAAACTTGTTCAGGCTTATGTTTTGTGTGTGTGTGTGTGTGTGTGTGTCTCTGTGTGTGTGTGTGTGTGTGTGTGTGTGTATATATATACATATATATATATATATATATATATATATGTGTGTATATATATATATATATATATATATATATATATATATATATATATATATATATATATATATATATATATATATATATATATATATATATATTCACATGTAGACAGTGTCACATGTAGACAGTGTATGTATGTGTGCATATTTACATATTCATACATTTGCACAGGACCCTTTGTGGAAGGTGCGCCGTTCACAGAAGCTGGACATGTCGGTGCGTTTGGAGCTGCAGTCGGCTCTGGACGCCTGAGATCAGAGCCAAACAACTGCTCCAGGAAGAACTACGGAAGGTCAAAGGTCACTGCGCCGGGCTGGAGAGGTCAGGGGTCACGCCGGGGACATAATAATAAAAAACACTAATAATAAATGGAGCATGAATGTGTGACCTCTGACTTCTGTGTTTCAGTAAAGTCAAAGATCTAGAGGAAATGTCCAAACAGACTCAGGACCAACTGGAGACTCTGCAGAAAGAACTGGACCAGAACCGGACCGGATCAGGTGTAAGGGGTCAAGATAGTCCTGCTTTAATCCTGTTTCACTACTGTTTTAGTCCTGCTTTAGTCCTACTTAAGTCATGGTTTAGTCCTGGTTTAGTCCAGCTTAAGGCAATCTTTAGTCCAGCTTTAGTCCTGTTGAGTCCTGCTTCTGTCCTGCTTCAGTTCTGCTTTAGTCCTGTTTTAGTACTGCTTTAGTCCTCATTAAGTCCTGCTTTAGTCCTGGTTTTGTCCTTCTTTAGTCCAGCTTTAGTACTGCTTCAGTCCAGTTTTAGTCAGGTTTTGGTCATGCTTTCTGGTTTTCGTCCAGCTTTAGTCCTACTTTAGTCCTTCTTTATTCCAGCTTTAGTCCTGCATCAGTCCTGCTTCAGTCCAGTTTTAGTCCTGCTTCAGTCCAGTTTTAGTCCTGTTTTAGTCCTGGTTTCGATGTGCTTTAGTCCTGGTTTAGTCCGGGTTTAGTACTGCTTTAGTTCTGGTTTCGTTGTGCTTTAGTCCTGGTTTAGTCAGGGTTTAGTACTGCTTTAGTCCTGTTTTTCTCTGGGTTTAGTCCTGGTTTAGTCTTGGTTTATTCAGAATCAGAAGAAGTTTTATTGCCATTGTCAGTGAGCAGAGCAGACTAGGAACTTACTTTGGTGATAAAGTGCACATAGAACACACACAAAAAAAACACACTGAATAAATACAAATACAAATACAAATACAAATACAAATACAAATAAGGGCATGCAGGAGGTAGTATTCCTGCTTTCGTCCTGGTTTAGTCACGTTTTTTTTCCTGTTTTTTTTTCTTGGTTTAGTCCAGCTTTGGTCCGTCTTTAGTCCTGCTTTAATCCTCCTTTAGTCCTCGTTTAGTTCTAATTTAGTCCTGCTTTAGTCCCAGTTTTGTCCTGTTTTATTCCTGGTTCAGTCCTGCTTTTGTCCTGGTTTAGTCATTTTTAAGTCCTGCTTTAGTCTTCCTTTAGTGCTGGTTTAGTCCCGGTTTAGTCCTGGTTTGGTCCTGCTTTAGTCCTGCTTTAGTCCTGCTTTAGTCCTGCTTTAGTCCATCTTTAGCCCTGCTTTATTCCACATTTCATCCTGCTTTAGTTCTAGATTAGGCCTTCTTAAGTCCTGGTTTATCCCCATTTTAGTCTTCGTTTAGTCCTGGTTTAGTCCTGCTTTAGTACTGGTTTAATCCTGGTTTAATCCTGCTTAAATCCATCCTTATTCGAGCTTTAGTCATGCTTTAATCTATCTTTAGTTCTGCTTTAGTCCTGGTTCAGTCCAGCTTCAGCCCTGCTTTTTGCTCACAATTGGCCACCAGGGGCACAGAGACTCCAAAAAGAACACATTTAAAAATATATTGCTCGTGCGAGCTTTGCACTAGATATCTCACTTTGAAATCACAGATGTTTCATCCCGTCATTAATGTAACGCACTATAAAGTCTAATCAAAATGAACTCTATAGCGCCCCCTACCATAGACGTGAAAAATCAACATTATCGGATTCATACAAAACTTGGGGAGTATATTGGACGCCTCAGAAGAAGAAAAATTATATTACGAACATGGGTCATTTCTCAGGGTTGGCCACCAGGGGCGCACAGACTCGGGGGAAAAAAATAATTGAAAAAAGTCTGACACACAGGGACATTGTTCTACATAGCTCCAGTTCACATCACACATGTCATTTGGCCATGAATGTCATGGATTATAAAGCTCCATGATACAACTTCAAAAATGAATGGCCACACTGTCCCTTGATTAACAGGAAGTCGGCCATATTGAATTGAAATTCCCACGCCACTTTCACATACATGCATATGAAACCTATCTAGTCATACGTTTTTTATCCAAATGACCTCAAACACCACATGCTGAATCTACACATGTTGATTGTCAATAATCATCCACTTTTTAGAGATATTCTTTACGGTTCATGTGTAGCACCTCGTCAAAATATGACTTCATTATTGGATAGAAATTCCAGCGCCACTTTCACATACGTGTATATGACACCTATCTAGTCCTAGGTTTTTGATCCAAATAACGTCAATTTCTATATGCCAAATCTACACGTTTATTGTCAATAATCATCCACGTTTTGTCATTATGGTTTTTGCGTAGCTTGGCGTTAAAAAATTACTTCAATATTGGATTAAAATTCCAGTGCCACTTTAGTCTTGTCTAGTCCTAGTTTTTTTTTTATCCAAATGAGCTCAAATTCCACATACCACATGTACAAATGTTGATTATCAATAATCATCTAGGTTTTGGGGATATTCTTCATGGTTTATGTGCAGCTCTGCCTCAACTTATGACTTAATTTCCTGTTATGTAATTCACGCTCACGGACACATGGATTAGCCTAAAGGTCAAATTCTAACCACTGATGTAGAATAAAACTGTGAATACAGAGCAGTACTGACCACGCCGGTGGCTGGCCCCCGGCGGTTGCGTGGGGTCAACTGGCGCGCCGTTGCGAGAGCCATCATCGCCGCTTGTGGCTTTACATTCTAGATTAGGCCTTCTTAAGTCCTGCTTTAGTCCACATTTCGTTCTACTTTAGTTCTGGCTTAGGCCTTCTTAGTCCTGGTTTAGCTGTCGTTGAACGGCTCATTTAATTCAGGCGGGTACATTTGTCAAATTGACGCCGTGTCTCAATTCACCAAATGCACCGTTCGAAGTGCGGGTTGAAGTACCCGCCCGACTTAAAAGGTCTTGCTTTAGTCCTGCTTTACTCCTCCTTAAGTCATGCTTTATTCTTGCTTCAGTCCTGCTTTAGTCCTGATTTTGTCCGCCCTAATTGCTGCTTTCGTCCTGCTTTAGTCCTGATTCAGTCCTGCTTTAGTCCTCCTTAAATCCTGCTTTAGTCCAGCTTTAGTCCTGTCTTAGTCCTCCTTTAATCCTGCTTTAGTCTTGCTTCAGTTCTACTTTAGTCCTGATTTTGTCCTCCCTAATTCCTGCTTTTGTCCTACTCTAGTCCTGCTTTTGTCCTGGTTTAGTCCACTTTAGTCCAGCTTTTGCACTGCTTTAGTCCTGTTTTGTCCTGCTTTAGTCTTGCTTTAGTCTTGCTTTAGTCCTCCTTAAGTCCTGCTTTAGTCCTGGTTTAGTCTTGGTTTAGTCCTTCTTAAGTCCATATTTTGTCCTGCTTTAGTCCTGCTTTAGTCCCCCTTAAGTCCTGCTTTAGTCCTGGTTAAGTCTAGCTTTTTTTCTACTTTTGTCCTGGTTCAGTCCAACTTAGTCCTGCTTTAGTCCTCCTTTAGTCCTGCTTGAGTCTTGCTTCAGTCCTGCTTTAGTCCTGATTTTGTCCTCCCTAATTCCTGCTTTAGTCCTGCTTTAGTCCTGATTCAGTCCAGCGTTTGTCCTGCTTTAGTCCTGCATTAGTCCTGGATTAGTCCTCCCTAAGTCCTTGTTTAGCCTTGCTTTAGTCCTGCTTTAGTCCTGAGTTAGTCCTGCTTTAGTCCTCCATAAATTCTGCTTTAGTTCTGCTTTAGTCCTGATCTAGTCCTGCTTTAGTCCTGCTTTAGCCCTGGTTTATTCCTGCTTTAATCCTGGTTTAATCCTGCTTTTAGTCCTGCTTTAGTCCTCCTTCAGTCCTGCTTTATTCTTGCTTCAGTTCTGCTTTAGTCCTTATCTTGTCCTCCCTAATTCCTGCTTTAGTTCTGCTTTAGTTCTACTTTAGTCCTGATTTAGTCCTGGTTTAGTCCTCTTTAAGTCCTGCTTTAGTTCTGCTTTAGTCCTTCTTTAGTCCTGGTTTAGTCCTGGTTTAGTCCTGCTTTAGTCTATCTTTAGTCCTGGATTAGTTATGGTTTAGTCCATTTTAAATCCATCTTTAGTCCTGCTGTAGTCCCGGTTTAGTCCTGGTTTGGTCCTGCTTTTGTCCTGCTTTTGTCCTGCTTTTGTCCTGCTTTTGTCCTGCTTTAGTCCAGCTTTAGCCCTGCTTTAGTCCATCTTTCATCCTGCTTTAGTCCTGGATTAGTCCTGTATTAGTCCTACCTAAGTTCTCATTTAGCCCTGCTTTAGTCCAGCTTTCATCCTGCTTTAGTCCTGGATTAGTCCTGTATTAGTCCTACCTAAGTTCTCATTTAGCCCTGCTTTAGTCCAGCTTTAGTGCTGCTTAATTCCTGGTTTATTTCTGCTTAAGTATTGGTTTTATCCTGATTTAATCCCGCTTTAGTCCACATTTCGTCCTCCTTTAGTTCTGGATTAGGCCTCCTTAAGTCCTGGTTTAGCCCTGCTTTAGTCCTAGTTTAGTCCTGCTTTAGTGCTGGTTTAGTCCTGCTTTAGTACTGATTTAATCCTGGTTTAATCCTGTTGAAGTTCATCTTTAGTCCTGCTTTAGTCCTACTTTAGTCCTAATTTAGTCCTGGTTTAGTCCTGGTTTAGTCTAGCTTTAGTTCTGCTTTAGTCCTGGTTCAGTCCAACTTTTGCACTGCTTTAGTCCTGTCTCATCCTGCTTTAGTTCTGGTTTAGTCCTCCTTATGTCCTGATTTAGCCCTGCTTTAGTCTAACTTTAGTCCTGTTTTAGTCCTGGATTCGGCCTCCTGAAGTCCTGGTTTAGCCCTGCTTTAGTCCTAGTTTAGTCCTGCTTTATTTCTGATTTAATTCGTGTTTAGTCCTCATTTAGTCCTGCTTTTTTCCTGGTTTTGTCCTGGTTTAGTCCAGCCTTAGTCTTGGTTTTGTCCTGCTTTAGTCCTGGCTCTCATCCTCTGGTCTTCCTCAGGTCTGAATCTGGACTTTCAGGACTCTCTGTTCGAGTACTTTAACACATCTCCTCTGGCACCGGAACTGAGCTTCAAAGTGAGTCCCTCACCCAAAACTCAAACTTAAACTCGAACTAAAACTCAAACTCAAGTTCTTAGTTAAACATTAAAGACCAGGTATTCTGGAAGAAGTACTCTTGTTAACTGTCACCCATGTTCTAATGTTGCTTCCCATCAAAAACATTCCTGAAGAGGTTTTAGATGTCATCCATGCATTATGAGAGTAATCTAGTGATCTCCCCCGGGACCCTGCTTACAGTTAGCAGTACAAGCTTGCACAAAGCTCCGCCCACAAGTCTATATCTTCCATGCTTCCACATGACAATTCTCATAAATATACATAAACATGATACAAAACGGTACACAGCAACTTGACAAACCTGATGTGATGTGCAGTAGTTTCATTAGTAGGTTGCAGCTGATTGTGTTGTGATAGAGCTCTGAGGGGGGAGTGACTCAGCACAGAGAGCAAAGGGAGGGGAGACTCAGAGCACCAAAAACAAAAGTGAAACTTATAAAGCATGTTAATACCTTGTTTTGGGCAAATACAGCATTTTCATATAATTTTTTGGTGATCTAAATATGGTATGTGTTACAGTTAATTCTCCATATAAGTATATATATAAGTAAAATACTTCCTCTTTAATACCCTATAGAAGTAAATTCCCATCTTTAACGCCCCATAGAAGTTAATACCTTCTCTTTAATACCCCACAGAAGTACATTTCCCTCTTTGGAGTAGTTCTGACTCTGAGACATTTGAAATATTTCTGTTTGGGTTTGCGTTTTTAATTTTGGATTGTTGCGGCAGCCCTCGGACCTCGACTCCTCTCCGAAAGAGGCCACGCCCCCCTCACCTGCTGCCTCACCTGAGCAACAGGAAGTGATGCCACAGTCTGTCCCGGAAAGACCCACCCCCTCTGCCACAAGCCACACACCCCTGCAGGTATGAGTCTTATCACCGAGGGGGCGCTCCCTCCTTCTGACCTCTAACCTCTGACCTCTGTCCTCAGACCTGTGTATCCTATATACCGTATTGTGTCATTCTCCAGTTTGAGTCATGAACTGAATGTTATGCTAGTCGCTAGCTTGCTTTTATTTTCATGAGCTGACTTCAGTTTTCAGTTAAACTTTCTTCTTCATTTAAATGAGATAGAGTTTGTAACTAAAGTTTGATGAGGTATATTTTGGTAAAGACTGTTCAAATCCTGTTTGCCTGTAATCACATATTAACCTCAGATCTGAGCTTCCATGTTTGCCTGCTTTTATCCGTTTGCTCTGTTCAGATTTAGTCCTGACTGTAAATTCCCAAAACATGAGGATCTTATTGCAGAGAAGATTTTATTCAGCCTCCATGTTGACATACAGGTAAAAAGAGTGAAGCCGTGCCTCTCGTCTGGTATCGCAATAGAACATAAACTAGCATGAAAGTTAACAATCTCCCTCTCTCTTAAAAGAAAAAATAAATAAATAAAAGGAACATTTTAAGTGTGCTTTAGTAAGGTAAAGTTCCTACAGAACAGAAAATGCACACAAAATTATTAGTGGCACAATGACAAAACAGTCTTAGTTAAGCAACAACAAAAAAATTACAGTAACCATGAACCCTCATTGAGAGCTTTGAGAAGTATAAGGGATGAGGCAGTCAGCAAGCTGTGACTTGGCCATTGACCAACAGACCTCTTTTATTTTCTTAGATTGTAAAAGCTCCTTGATGCTGCTTATTTCTAGCCTGAGCCTCTTCTCTGTGACCTGCTTAGTAGACTTAAGTACATCGAAGTGAATGGTTGTCGGTAACACAGATAAGGGAAAGAGCATTCAGACTTGCATTTCCAGTAGTGAACTCAGAAAACAGTGTGGCCAGAAACATTGCATTGTCTATACCAGTGTTTTTCAACCTTTTTTTTGAGCTAAGGCACATTTTTTTCATTGAAAAAATCACACAGCACACCACCAGCAGAAAATATAAAAAAATGAAACTCTGTAGCCTACATTAACAATATAAAGTCAAGGATCAATAAGAATTGAATAAGAATCAAATAAATACCAAAAAACAAAATTTATAACAACATCAAATATTTAAATATTTCCACTCACTCAGTATAAAACCTGAGCCTGTTTGGATGAACCTAGAGCTGATATCCCGGCACGAATTGAAGAAAGACACACACACGAAGGTCTTCCTCAACAGCTCTCAGTCTCTGTTTTTAGTTTTTAGAACAGTCAGGCTTGAAAAACTCACCTCACACAATGGGAGCAATGTCAAAATTGTTTTTGTTTGCCAGAATGGGGAACTCTTTGACAGTAGCCAACCAAAAACTGTCCAAAGGTAGATCAGCAAAGCTGAAAACCATGGTTTTGTCTCAGTTCAGTTAGTTACTCCTGCTCCTGTAAAGGCATGTCCTTTCAACCAACTGATGCTGAACTATGTGGGTCCCTAACTCAGTCAAGGCATTCAGGCTGAAGAAAAATAAAATGACATCTTCTCCTCAAGCGTTTTTAAATGTTAATTATAATTATCTCACACAATGCAGCAGTGTTAACATCTTGCCATTGAATTTCAAGGTTGCCATTTTCCACATTGTCGTTGTTGACAGGGCTGCACCTTTGAACGGAATCCATTTATTTTATCTGTACTTGTAGCAGGTTTTCATTTCGGCCTTGCATTTGTGTGTTCAGTTCATTCAGATGATGAAAATATCTGCCAGGTATGTCAGTCCTGCACACTAGTCATCATTTGCAGGCAGCTTTGCATAATCGGACCTCTCATTTATCAGAAACACTACGCTCCTCTCGCAGCTCATACACGCGGGCCAAGAACATGCCGCGCAACAACCACCGGACCGCCGTATGAAACAGCGAGGCTTCATGTTCCGCTCCCATTTCAAGAGATGCAAATATGAGACTTTTCATGGGTCATGACTTTTACAAAGTTTACCATGCGCACAACATCCACCACATGAACTAGGTTTGCTGTTAAAGTCTTGGCTACGAGGGCCTCACGGCCACCACCTACTGATATGGAAGAGCATTACATGGTTACTCTGCGATCACTAGACAGTACACTCGACAATGGCACATTATTTGCAGACAATAATTGATTTGTTTTCAAAAAAATATTTTTAGACCAATAAGGTGAAATTGGATAATTTCCCTCGGCACACCAGACAATATCTCACGGCACACTAATGTGCCGCAGCACAGTGGTTGAAAAACACCGGCCTATACCATCTGACATGGCAAGGGTTTCTCCTGCCAGAGTGCTTCTCTCCACACATCTGATCCTCTTAGACTGCCAAAACGGTGGGGAAAACTTGCCACCTTTGATGGAAAAGTAAATATATTCATGTCAATGTGACCATTTATGTTGTGTCTTTAAAAGCATTTGTTCTGTGTCAGTCTATCAGAACCAGACTAGACATTAACATGTGTGAAGGCTCTGTCTCCATCCTCCAGGAAAGCCTTTGTTGTCTTGTCCTATCCTCAGGTGTAAAAGTTCATTATCTTATGGGTGTTTCAGAAGAACTTTATACTTTTCTTTTATGGACTTGTCTGTAGTAACAACCAGAACATTAATCGTCATCACAGCTCACTTCTGCTTTTGCCTCTCTAATGTCCACACAATAGTGTCCTGAGCTAGTGAGCTCCAGAGGCACAGGCTGCTTAAACATGATAACTCTGTCATTCTCCATGTCCAAAACAGTTCCTGCTCTCTTCAGAGACATTTTGCTCAACAAGAGCGGAATATCAGCAGGGACTACCTCAGTTTCAATGTTGCACTTTGTTTGTCCTATTTTGGCTGGGAGTTTCACGTTTCTTTTGGAGTACACATTTTGACCATCTTCAAATCTAAATGGTCTGCAGCTGGGAGATTCCGTTTGCAACAGTTTGTGAATTTGTCTTTTGGTAAGATCCTTCACGTAACTGTCCAGCCACTTTTGACCATACACAGTACATATACAAGCTGTGTCAAAGGTGCCCAAAGACTCCGATGTCAAGCTCTTCCACATTTTCATCTTGAGTCAACTTAACTTAATTCATCCGATGAGGACAGTCTTTCGCCCAATGGTACGTGCTCTGACAAATGGCACATCTCGTTTGCTGTGGCTGCTGCCGCTGATGTGCGCTCTGTGATGGGCCATTACATCTGAATTTTCCAGTCAGTTTTTGCTCCGTGAAAAACATCGCATCTTGATTTTCGTTGCTGTTGTCTGTTCCACCTATTGTCTTTCCATCGAAGATCCGTTTTAATGCTGACTTCATAGATACAAAAGTCAGCTCAGTGCACGCAGTAAGCACGACCTGTCTGTTTTTCTCCCCCAGACACGCTGTGTCCAGGAGCTTGAAGGCAAATACAGTGTCAGGCAGTCATGTACTTTTTCTTTCGGTTGCATCTCTGCTCGAAGTCAATGATATAGTCTGCCATGGACACTGCACTGTCTTTAGTTATCGACAAGTCTCCAGATACTAACTTCATTTTTCCAGCACTCGTAAGGCCTGGCTTTGTCAAACTTCGGCGGTACTCTGTAATTGGTAACCATCCTCTGCTACCAGGTAAATCCCCAAAACATGAGGATCTTATTGCAGAGAAGATTTTATTCAGCCTCCATGTTGACATGCAGGTAAAAACAGTGAAGCCGCGCCTCTCGCCTGCCTCTCGTCTGCATCTCGTCTGCCTCTCGATAGAACATAAACTGGCATGGGAAATTAACACTGACGTAGACTTGGTTTGGTCCTCTTCTAGTCCTGGTTTAGTCCTGGTTTACTTCTGGTTTACACTCAGTGATGTCACAGCCTATCCCGGAAAGACAAAGCTGGCCTCCATGTTTGTCACCACTCATCATGGGTGCGTTCACATTTACTCCTGATGTAGACTTGTTCTAGTCCTGGTTTAGTCCTGGTTTAGTTTTGGTTTACAGTCAGAACAGCTGGCCTCCATGTTTGTCTGCTCTCATCTGTTTGCTGAATGGGTGCGTTCACTCTTAGTCCTGATGTAGACTTGTTCTAGTCCTGGTTTAGTCCTGATTTAGTTCTGGTTTACACTTAGAACAGCTGGGCTCCATGTTTATCTGCTCTCATCTGTTTGACTGAGCTTTTTAGCAGTTAAATGTGCTGTTTACAGAAAAAGCAGATTACATGGAGTTTGTCCCTGTGTGTGATGCTTTTGCACTTGTTTGTGCAGAAGCATCTGGGCATGTGCAGATCCAAGTCTGACACAAGTCTGACACAAGTAATAGAGTAATCTATCAATTATTTACTCTGATTCATCGAGTAATCTCTAGCCTCTGTGTCTTAAGCCTGTGTCTTTAGTAGTGATGGGTAGATGAGGCCTTGTGAAGCGTTTCGGCACATTCCCCAAATTGTATTGATACTGTGCCGGTACAGTGTTGCTGTGCTCTATACTGACACCTGTTGGATGTGTACATCATTGCAGGCAACTTAGTTGAGACTCACAAGACACACTGAATGAATGACCTAGTCATACTTCTATCCAGAATATTATTTAAGTTATTGTATTTCCTATGGTATTATTTTATATCTTATGTGAAAATTATGGCGAAAATGTTGTGAATGTAATTTACCAATTTAAATGTCATTTACTCAGGGAGTTTTTTTTGTTTTGTTTTGTTTTTTATTAAAAATTTGTATTCAAGAAAATAAGTTGTTCCAATGTTCTGGCATTCTGTCAATTGCATTTTTTTTATGCTATTTCCTCAGCTTTTGAAAATACACGCTTACAGGGAACAGATTAAGCTGGGGTACATAAAAATTGCAATGATAGCTGGAAAAGGTTTGGATATGTTTTTCTCTGGTTTGCCGAATATTTTGATGGATCCTCTGATCTTGAGAGGTTTCTCTCTCCCAAGTAGCGCTGGACCTCAATGATGGTGTCAGCTGTTGTGTTGGTAGATTGTCTGCCAACGTCATCATTGAGCTGCTGCCATTGATTCTGAAATCTGAAATAATAAAAAATACATTGGAATTTTATTGATCTCATGATTTCTTAACTATTAAATTTAGTTTGTGTGCAATGCAAACTGAATGCCAAATTTGGAGAGTTCTTGTTGCCGCAGTCATATTTGGTGCTGCGTCAGTCACAAAACACCTTACCTTATTTGTTATGGCCCAGTCATCCATTATGTCCCTTTTGAATCTGGACAAATTGTCAGCAATGTGACTTTGTGGAGAGTGTTTCACTCCCAACACAGAAGTACACAACTGCATATTGTCATTAATGTAGTGACAGGTAAAGAGAGGTCCATGTTCAAAGAGGTCCACATGTAAGCTATTATACTCACTGCCACAGCTTTGCTGTACTTCCATTTTCACTCGTTCGAGTTCCTCTGAATGTTTTTGCCCACCATTTCTTTTCACTCGTTCGAGTTCCTCTGCATGTTTTTTGCCCACCATTTCTTTGACAGTCTGAAATGAAATGAAACAAAATCAAATCAATATACAGTGCTTAACAAATTTATTAGACCTTGTCATTAAAGCAAGAAAACATTCAGCATTATGAAGTTCTCTGCATTCTCTGCTTTAGCCTCTTTCCCTTTAACCTCTGTGTCATCAGCTTGTGTGTTCAGCCTTTGTGTCTGCAGCCTCTGTGTCCTTAGCCTCTGTGTCTTTTACCTCTAGCCTCAGTGTCTTAAGTCTGTAACCTCTGTGTCTTTAGCCTCTGTTTCTTTAGCCTCTGTGTCTTTAACCTTTGACCTCTGTGTTTTTAGCCTGTAGCCTCTGTGTCTTTTTCGTCTGGGTCTGTAGCCTCTCTCTTCAACCTATGTGTCTTTAGCCTGTGCGTGTTTAGCATCTTTGTCTTTAGTCTCTGTGCCTTTATCCTCTGAGTCTTAAGCCCTGTGTCTTTATTCTCTGTCTTCAGCCTCTGTGTCTTTAGCCTTTGTGTCCTCTGTTTCTTTAGCCTTTGTGGTCGCAGTCTCTTTTTGACCTGGTTTGTTTTCAACATGGCGGTTCTCCCATGCTCTCACATGCAACTAAATTCTGCTCCCTAAACTCCCTCATGGATCTAAAACACAGCGCACTCTTCACAGTTGTGCAGTCGGCGCTGTGCAAGGTCCGTGTGAAAACATGCTCCCCGTGGGAACAAGCGCCCCAATTCAGTTTCACGCGGTTTTAACTAATTATTATAATTAAACAAAATTATTGAGGCAATAAAATAAGAATCAAAGCTATTTAGCAATTGATGCCCTGGCCCTATTCCTAACCCATTTGTCCTATGTTTTTTGTGATCTCTTGGTTCTAGCCGCACGCTCACCAGCACAGTCCTGCCCCCTCATGGTGTGATGCATAGTCCTAACACTCTTATCTCGTGTTTTCTCTTGGTTCCAGCCACGAGCTCACCAGCTTAGCATCAAAACCTTCAGCTCTCCACCTCAGTGCAGCCACTGCAGCGCCCTCATGACCGGACTCACACGGCAAGGCTACGGCTGTGAGGGTAAGACCTGGTTAAGTCCAGGTTTAGTCCTGGTATATAATCTTATTCTTTTGTCCTTTTCTCAGTCTGCTCGTTTGTGTGCCATGTGACCTGCCGAGAGACCACGCCCCTCAAATCTGTCCAATCCCGTCGGAGCTGCGGCCGGCGGGAGTTGACGTCCAGAGGGGCATCGGCACCGCCTACAAGGGTTACGTCCGGGTGAGTCCAGGTCCAGACCTGGATCATAACAAGATGTGACCAGGACCATAACTAGGAATATTTGGATGTTTGTATTTAAAGAGACAGAGTAAATTTGCCAGAAATTTGCCCCCTGTAGTCCCCAACAAGACCACAGATTTTTATCACGTTCACAAATAGACCTGGAGCAGACCTGGACCAGGTCATGACCAGGTCATGATCACCAAGAAGTGATCATGAGTGTGATTCAGCTCCATCAACTCTGGCTCTAATTCACTTTCTATGTAAAAAGCGTGGGCCTCTCTCTCTTTAACTGCTGCTGTCAGGCTCATTGTATTAACCTGTTGTACATGATCCTGGGGTTTTCATTTCACTATTTTGTCCCAATCAAGATACGTACATTAATAATAGACAATCAGGTGCCTCTTTCCCGAGGTCCCTCCCACTAGCATTAGCAACAGGTTTGACTGACAGCGCTGCTAAGCACCCGCTTCCTGCTAAACCACCAGTGCTGGCAGGACGAAGTGTTACTTTCACTACTACTACTGGGCTAGTCCTGATTCTGATCCATGCTGTGTCCAGGTGCCGAAGCCCAGTGGAGTGAAGAAGGGCTGGCAGAGAGTGTGGGCCGTGGTGTCGGACTGTCGCTTATTTTTTCTACGACGTTCCAGAAGGAAAATCCACTCAGCCCGGGAATGCCGCCTCCCTAGTTCTGGACCTCAGGTACTGCCTGTCCACAGGGGAGTACGGTGGGTTATGGGGGGCATACGGTGTTTTATGGTGGGTTTCGGGGATACGGAGGAGTACTGGGGGGTAAGCGAGGAGTACGGTGGGGTTCGGGGGGGAGTACAGGGGGTTACGGTGGAGTACTGGGAGGTCACAGGGAGCTATCTAAGGCCGTGGCTTTTAAACTCTCTGAAGCGCTAAAATGAGCAGGTCTTTGCCATTTTCATTTTGTAAAAGTTGCTCCCTGGAGCAGGAACACATCATGGGCTAGAGGGAGCCGCACCATAGACAAGCTCCAAGGCCCCAAGAGAATCATGCCAATGGAAACGAGCCTTCTGATTCGTGTTTAGACCTGGTTCTGTTCTTGTTCCAGGGATGAGTTTTTCTCCGTCTGCTCAGTACTTCCCTCTGATGTGATCCACGCACCTCGGAAAGATGTGCCCTGTATCTTCAAGGTGCAGGTGAGTCCTGGTTTAGTCCTGTTTTAGTCCTGGTTCAGTCTGGGTTTATTCCTGGTTCAGTCCTGGTTTATTCCTGGTTCAGTTTTGGTTTTGTCATGGTTCAATCCTGGTTTACTGCTAGTTTAGTGTTGTTTCAGTTTTGGTTCAGTCCTGGGTCAGTACTGGTTTATTGGCCCTCACCACTCATGCAGTGATGGCGAGGGGCATTGTTCTTGCTGGGTTTCTTCTTAATATTTTTTTCCACCCAAATTATCGCATTTTTCACCCCCTGAACATGCACGAAAAGTCTCACATGGGGTATAGGATCGACCGGCTCGTTGAAAAATGTCTTCAAATTGGCATCACATCAATGTCCCACGGCTACTGGCTTGAAGACGCTACCTTGAAAATTCAAAATTTTCAAATGAATAGGGAGGCGACATGCATATTTCGTGGTACCTCAACGAAATTCACACCAGTGATAGAGCTCATGGAGACATGCATAAAAGCCAAACATATTGCTGCCCTATGGCGGACAGGAAGTCGGCCATATTAGATTGAAAATTCGCCACTTTTTTCGCCAGGTGTTTTCAAAACGTATCTAGTCCCAGGTTTTTGGTCCAAATGAGTTCAGATTTCACATGCCACATCTAGACCCATGGGGTTTCATACAATATCCACGTTTTCACCAAATTCCACGTTGTTTACGCATAGCACGCCGCCAAAAAACGCCTTTGTTTCCTACAGAACTCACATTCACATCACATATTTATGATTGGGGCATGTATGGAATGCACTATAAAGTCTATTCAAAATGAACACTATAGCGCCCCCTACCATAGACGTGAAACATCAACATTATAGGAATCCTACTAAATTTGGGGAATAAATTAGACGTCACAAGTACCAAAAAATTTTATTACGGGCATGGGTCATTTCTCACAATTGGCCACCAGGGGCGTAAAGACTCAAAAAAAAAAAAAAAAAAGCATTGGAAAATATCTTACACACGGGCTTTGCCCTAGATATCTCAAATTCAAATCATAGATGTTTCATCCAGGAATGCACTATATAGTCAAATTATAAAATATAAGGTAAGTTATAAATTAACACTATAGCGCCCCCTACCATACACATGAAACGTCAGCATTATTGGATTCTTACGAAATCCCCCCCCACTTGATCCACGTTTTCACTTAATTCCACGCCATTCGCCTGTACGCCTCCGCCGAATAACGCCTTAATTTCTTGTTTTTATGATTCTCACTCACGGACCCATGGATCAGACTAAAGAGCTCAAATTCTAACCACTAATGCAGAATAAAACTGTGAATAGAGAACAGTAATGAGCACATGGCCAGTGGCCTCTATAGTGCCCCATAGTACACGTAAAAGACACACAACTTTGTTCGATTGGCATGCAACTTGGGGAGATCATTGTAGGCCTCAAAAAGTCAATTACACTATACCGGTATTATGCACGAGGTTGCCGGTGCAAAGCCACGGACCCCCTCGTATGGAGCCAGGGCCACACTGCAAGTCAACATTGTTTTTCCGCCCAAACGATCGCATTTTTCACCCCCTGAACAAAAGTCTCACATGGGGGTATAGTATAGACCATCTTGGCGAAAGATTTCATACATTTGGCACCGCGATGATGTCCCATGCGCCTCAACCCAACGGCGCCACTTAGAATTTGACCCCAATGGGAGAGGAGGCTGGTCAATTTTGTAATACACGTACACGTAAATCGGAGCAGTGAGAGAACACGGTGAAACAAGCATAAAAATTTACTGAAGCACTGCTCTAGTACTGCTTTAATCCAAACTATATTGAATTGAAAATTTGCCACATTTTTTGCCACGCCATACGTCAACAAAAGTTAACAAAGCTAAAATTGTAACCACTGATGCAGAATAAAACTTTGAATACAACAGAGTAATGAGCACGTGGCCAGTGGACTCTATAGCGCCCCCTTTAGTACACATGAATCTCATAACATTGTCCGATTGCCATGACACTTGAAGAAATAATTGTGGAATTCAAAAGGGGCAAAAAAGCCAATTACACCATAGCTGTATTATGCACGAGGTACCTGGTTCAAAGCCATGGACCACCTCTATAATGCGATGGCCACACTTGCACCATAGAAACAGTGTGAAGGGGAGCGGATTGCGGCCGGGTGGTGGCCGGGTGGGCAGAATGCTGTGTGGGGGCGGTGGCTGGCCCGAGGTGGTCGTGTGGGGGGACGGGCACGCCGGCACGAGGGCCATCATCACCTCTTGCGGCTTTAAGTCTTGGTTTAGTCTAGGGATGGGACGATATAAAATTTAGACTAACGATTATTGTGACCGAAATAAATCGCGATTCACGATATTATCGCGAAAATTATTCATTTGTTAACGTTCTGACGGCCCGGGCCTACTTTACAACTCTACAGGAATGTACATGTACTTCTGTGTCACCCACGCAAACAATCCACACATCAAATGAAAGTTACAGCTCCTCTTTTCGTATATGCAAACAATTTTCACCTGGAATCACCACAGAGCTGACAGGAAAGATGTTTTTTACATTTGGACTTCACTCACCTTTGAGGTTCTGATTCTGTCAAACATCAAGATATTCCACAAAGTTGGTCTCATTCGTTCCGGACAGGTCCAGAGAATATAATCCAGTCAAGAAATCATGTCCACAAAATAAGTTAGATCCTCCATGTTCAATCTGCTGCAGGAAAGTATTCCACACGCGAAATCTGCTCCGTCACTTTTTTGTATTTCTTTGGTCGATTTCAGGCATAATAAACTTAAGACAGCGCCGACTTTGGCCGTGTCTCAATTCACCAAAAATTGACCAAAGTGCCCTTAAGGTGCATTTAAGTCAGGCGGTACTTCGACCTGCACTTCGAGCAGTACATGGAACGGAGCATGTGATGAATTGGGACACGGCCTTTCTTCCTCAGATATTAACACATGTGTTAGCTTCGGATTGACACCAGTGTTGTCCAATAAGGTGGAGGTTGTGGGTCACTGGAGCTGCAAACAGCGAATCAGTGCTACATGTGACTGAAAGTTTACGCCCCACTCTCCCCCTTCTAGAATCAACCAATCATATCACACACGTTTAGTGACGTTTTCTCCTTACAGCCAATGAGCAGCGGAGCAGGTGTGTGACATGGCGAGATTTTCCGTAAACAGACGGACTTTACCGAGTAAACAAAGCATGTTAATGCACGTGCATTCTAGGCGCTGTTGTTTTGCTTCTAAACATGATGAAACGGACAAAACAGACAAAACAAAGGAAGTACGAGATCTAGGACACTGTGGATGTTTGTACAAGTTAAACTAGAGGCATCTCTGACCCGGAGCGGTTCATGTCAGAGTGAAGATGGCTGTAGACTCAGGAGGAGAGGACCTTATTTTTGATGGATTGGATGCCGTTCACAATCGGCAAGCGTGGTTTATTCTGCTATTGACATGATTGTAGGTAAATATGAATTGTGTGTGTGTCTGTAAAATGCTGTTTAGCTAACTACACACAACACAATCTACATTCAATAGTTTATGTCACTTAAGATGAATATTTTCAGCTCAAGTTTGTCAAACAGTGCAGGATGTTTCGTAAATGCGCGTACAAGTTGCTCGTGTTTTGCCCTCGGAAACGCAACTTTTTTAGGCACCAGACTCCACTGCCACTAGAACAGGCACAGACGCAACAAGTGTCATTGCTGTGACAGAGCGCCCCCTTGTGAGCAAACACCAAAACTAGCATCAAAACGTTGTATTGAAACCAGAAACATGAGGCAGTCTGGCGGCGTAAAGACTATTATAATCAATCGCGATTTTGAAAAATGCCACAAATGATTTATTGCGGACCGTTTCTATCGCGATTTACGATATTATCGCATATCGTACCATCCCTAGTTTAGTCCTACTTCAGTCCTGGTTTAAATCTGGTTCAGTCCTGTTTTAGTTCTGGTCAGTGTTGGGAATCTTACTTCAGAAATGTAATTAGTTATAGTTATAAGTTACTTCTCCCTAAAAGTAACTGAGTTACCATCTCAGTTACTTTTACTTTTTAGGAGAAGTAACTAGTTACTAGGCAAAGTAACTATCCCGTTACTTACTATGTTAAAACAATAAAAACTCAACAGATGTGAACCTTTAACATTTATTTCACTTTAACAGATTGTAATTATATTGTATTTGTTTACAAGTGATCCATATCTGACACCAGCCTGGACATTTTCAGTCACATTTGAAACATATGTCCATATCAAATATGTGGCAGTAGTTTGTGTAAAGTTGGAGGAGGAGGCAGCTGTGCGTCAGGGCGTCTGATCGCTTCTGATCAATCAAACTGCACGTGTGACAGGACCCCCATCAGCATTGTCAATGCATGTGCTGACAGGACATGCGTTTCCCCTTGCTCATGCATTAAGCGTGTCCCAATTCGCTAAATGCACTGTTCAATGTACTGTTCGAAGTGCGGGTCGAAGCACCGCCCACCTTAAATGCCCCGTTCGAGCGGCGCATTTAAGGCACTTTGGTGAATTGAGACACGGCCTGCGTCGGCCCTCGCTCTCACAAGATTATCTGCGCCCGCCTCGCTCATCTCAAACAAGCCTATTATCTCACCCCGAGCCTCCTCTTTCACCAAAGAAACACAACAGCGCTGCAGATCCTTGTCTGAGAGATGCTCTGATGAAGAGCAGAGTGAACTGAAGTAATAGCAACGCGCCACATTTTACTGTTAGTAACGGTAACGGCGTTGGGCCGCTGGGAAAAGTAATTAGTTAAATTACTCCGTTAGTGAAAAAACAACACGTTAGTAACGCCGTTATTGTTTAACGCTGTTATTCCCAACACTGGTTCTGGTTCAGTCCTGGTTTATTCCTGGTTCAGTTGTGGTTGTTTTTTGTTCAGTTTTGGTTTTGTCCTGATTTAGTCCTGGTTCAGTTCTGGTTTAGTCCTAGCTCAGTACTGGTTCAGTTTTGGTCCAGTCCTGCTTTAGTCCTGGTTCAGTTTTGATTTAGTCCTGGTTCAGTCCTGGTTTAGTCCTGGTTTAGTTCTGGTTCAATTTTGGTTCCGTCCTGGTTTGGTCCTGGTTTAGTCTTGGTTTAGTCCTGGTTTCGTCCTGGTTCAATCCTGACTTAATCCTGATTTTGTCCTGGTTCAGTCCTGGTTGAGTCCTGGTTTAGTCCTGTTTCAGTGACCCAATCCTGGCCTGGTCTCTATGCAGGTGGGGTCCCGGGAGTCCAGTCTTAGTCCGGTCTCAGTCCTGGTTTTGGCCGACTCGGAGCAGGAACAGAGAAAGTGGCTGAAGGTTCTGGAAAGTCTCCACGTTCTCCTCAAACAGAACGGTCTCCTCCAGACACGAGTACAACGTCCCCTGGAGGTGTACGACCCGGCACTGCCCATGATCAAGAGTACACTGAGTGCTGCAGTACTGGGTATGACAAGAACTACATGTACTACACAATGCTACATGTACTACATATACACACTAACAGTACAACCCGGCACTGCCTCTCCCATGATCTGAGCCGTACTTGGCACGCCAAGGGTGTGAGCCGGGTCGTGAGCCAGGTCACGGGAGCAGCAATCTAAGCAGGGACTCCCAGACTTCCCTCATCCCAGACACATCCTCCATCTTCTCTGGTGGGACCCCAAGGCATTCTCAGGCCAGCCGAGACATAGTCCCTCCAGCGTGTCCTGGGTCTTCCCTGGGGCCTCCTCCCGGTGGGAACACGCCCGAAACACCTCTCTAGGAAGGCGTCCAAGATGATAGTTGTTTTACCCTTTTATCACCGTGAACTATATTACTGTTTATGTTTCATCCCTGACTTCGAGTACTACATATAGTACATGTAGTACATATAATACATATAGTACATTTATGTATTCACTCACTGCCGTTAGACAGTCTGGCTCCAAGCCTCACAGGGTGAGGGTTCTGGTCTGGTCTCTGGTCTGGTCCTGATCTGGTCCTGGTCTCGTCTGGTCTGGTCTGGTCTGGTCCAGTTCTAACTTGGTTCTGGTCTGGTCCTGGTCCAGTTCTAATGTGGTTCTCTCTTGGTTCCAGATCGTGAGCGTGTGGTTTTGGGAACAGAGGAGGCGTTGTTTTGTGGTGGAGCTGACTCGAGACGGTGAGACACTTTAGTTCATCTGTTTGAGTCCCATGTTTAACCTTATATTCTGTATAAATATATTTAAGACGAACCTTTATTGTCTCCAAATGGACAAGTGTGTCTTCATCAGGGGCACAATGAAAATAGATGAACATCCAAACGAAATTTCATACAAGGATACAGGATCTCACCATGAGCTCAGGATTGTTTTTTTCTTTTTTCCTTTTTTTTTAATTGTGATTTTGTTTCTTTTGATTCATCATTGGAACAAACAAATGAATAAATAAGAATTTTAACCGTTCACACTGGTGCATTCTGTTTTTTTATCTCTGTATTTTTATCTTAAATTGGTCTCTGTTGTCTATCATTTAAGCATGTTTGACTTATTTGGTTCTTTAAATTTTGTTTGTTTCTCTTGGTTCTGATTTGTTCTGTTTCCAGTGATCGTCCGGGCCTCTGACACTAAGAAGGTCTACCAGGTGGAGTTGGTTCCTCGGGAGAACCTCGTGGTCTTGGTCTGTGGTCGGACTAAACAGGTCCATCTTCAGTCCTGGGCTGCTCTGGACGGATCCGAGTCCAGTTTCGACGTCAAACTCACAGAGACCAAAGGCTGCCAAGCCCTGACCACTGG
The DNA here is from genome assembly GCA_019594935.1 of Periophthalmus modestus. Classification (NCBI taxonomy): domain Eukaryota; kingdom Metazoa; phylum Chordata; class Actinopteri; order Gobiiformes; family Gobiidae; genus Periophthalmus; species Periophthalmus modestus. The sequence goes on along the minus strand of JAIEZT010001328.1, from coordinate 20,510,001 downwards.
CACCCTGCGGCCAGGGGGGGCATCCTGTCTGGTGACCGCTGTCAAGAGACAGGTGAGGACTAACCCAGGACAAAAACTGAACTGACCAAGAATGAACAGGGAGTAAACCAGGACTGGAGGAGGACTGAACTGGCACTGAACCGGGACTGAACAGGGACTAAACCAGGATGGAATGAGGACTGGACCGGGACTGAACCAGGACTGAACAAATACTGCACCAGGACTAAATCAAGGCTGAACATGGACTGAACCACAACTGAACCTGGACTACCTCTGGTCTCTGGTCTGATCTCCAGTCTAACTCTGATCCCTCTTTTCTTTTTCTTTTTTTAAATGTATTTATTTAATGTAAGACATACCAAGACATAACATGGTTTGTAGACATTAGGGATGGGACGATATACAATAATATCGTTAATCGCGATAAAAAAAAAGTCCATGATTAATCATTCACAATTTTTTTTTTTTTTTTTTTTTTATAATTGTGATAATCGCACACGATTATAATCGTCTTTACGGCACCAGACTGCCTCATGTTTCTGGTTTCAATACAACATTTAGATGCTAGTTTTCGTGTTTGCCCACAATGCCTCTGTCATAGCTATGACAGTTGTCTGTGCCTGTTCTGGTGGCAGAGTCTGCCGAAAAAAGTTGCGGGTCCGAGGGCAAAACACGAGCAACTTGCACGCGCATTTACGAGACAAACATCCTGCATTGTTTGATAAACTTGAGCTGAAAATATTCATCATAAGTGACAAACTATTGAATGTAGATTGTGTTGTGTGTAGCATTAGCTAAACAGCATCCAATCCATCAAAAAATAAGCTCCTCTACTCCTGAGTCCACAGCCGTCTTCACTCTGACATGAACCGCTCCGGGTCAGAGATGCCTCTAGTTTAAAATGTACAAACATCCACAGTGTCCTCGATCGTGTACTTCCTTTGTTTTGTCCGTTTTGTCCATTTCATCTGACGTGTCCCAATTCGCCACATGCACCGTTCGATGTACTGTTTGAAGTGCAGGTCGAAGTAACCGCCCGACTTAAATGTGCCGTTGGAACAGCGCATTTAAGGGCACTTTGGTGAATTTTTGGTGAATTGAGACACGGTCATCATGTTTAGAAGCAAAACAACAGCGCCTAGAATGTGCGCGCATCACGCACGCTCGGTAAGGTCCGTCTGTGTGTGACATGCTCGGCATGTCACACACATGCTCCACTGCTCATTGGCTGTAAGGAGAAAACGTCACTAAACGTGTGTGATGTGATTGGTTGATTCTACACCGGGGAGAGTGGGGCGTAAACTTTCAGTCACCTGTAGCACTGATTCGCTGTTTGCGGCTCCAGTGACCCACAACCTCCACCTTATTGGACAACACTGGTGTCAATCAGAAGCTGACGCGTGTGTTTATCACTGAGAAACAAAGTTTGCGCTGTCTTAAGTTTATTATGTCTGAAATCGACCAAAGAAATGTAAAAAAGTGACGGACCAGATTTCACGTGTGGAATACTTTCCTGCAGCAGTTTCGACATGGAGGATCTAACTTATTTTGTGGACATGATTTCTTCAGTGGGTTATATTCTCTGGACCTGTACGGAACAATTGAGACCAACTTTGTGGAATATGTTGATGCTTGACAGAACCAGAGCCTCAAAGGTAAGTGAAGTCCAAATCCACATTTTTGGCTTTTCAGTAAAAACGTCTTTCCTGTCAGCACTGTGGTGATTCCAGGTGAAAATTATTTGCATATACGAAAAGATGAGCACTGTAGCTTTCATTTGATGTGTAGATTGTTTGCCTGGGTGACGCAGAAGTACATGTACATTCCTGTAGAGTTGTAAAGTAGGCCTGGGCTGTCGGAACATTTACAAATTAATAATTTATGGCGATAATATCGTTAATCACGATTATTTTGGTCACGATAATAGTGAGTCTAAATTTTAATATCCCATCCCTAGTAGACATAACCGCTATTTACAATTGTCTGTGTCAAATACACAGTAATAATAATACTAATAATAACAATAATAATAATAATAATATTACAATAAAAATGAATTAGGTGTTGTGACTGGTGAAGGCCAGTTGTTAAACTCAGCTGTTGCCTGACCCTGAGGAGGTAGGCCAAGCAGGCTGAGCAGGCCAAGCAGGTGCACCACCCGCTTTTTTGGAGCAACCCTCGGACCTGGTCATGAGTGGGTGTGCTTTCTGCTGTGGGGGAGTATTTCAAACCTGGCTTGTGGTCTTCCCCGTCTGTTCAACTTGGTCGAATTATATATTTTTTTTCATTTATATATAATTTGGAAAGTCAGAATAACAGCAATATTAATAAATAAAATAATAATAATAGCATTAAGAAGAAGAAAAAATATAGAAAACATTTATTTATATATATCTTTATATATTACTGCTTGAAATACTCATAATGATGCAGAGAGTGTATATCATAATATATTATTAATAGTTAATTATGCAGAAGTGAAAAGTGAACTAAGTCGTAAACATATACAAACACAAAAATAATATAATAATAATTTAGGAGCCACTTTTAACACAGAAAACAAAGGAAAAAGTAAATATATAACAGAAGGGAAACAAAATACATAATAATAATAATAAGTATTATTATTATTATTACCATTAAATAAATGTGAATCTGTATAGTTAAGTGAATTCAGTTGTTTTTTAAATAGTGTAAGAGGGTATTCCAGTTAGGGGGGGATTCTGTTGTATCAGTAATTGTGAATGATTCTATGGAAATGTATTCTAGAAGAGCATTTTTTCATTGGTTGAGGCTAATTTTGCCTTTTGATTTCTAGTATTGTTTTTTTTTGGCTATAGTCAGGCCTACTAAGAGTAATTTAGTTTCAGTTGAGTCTAGTTTAACATGGGATGTCTGTCCTAGTAGGTAGATTGACGGGGAGTGAGGGATGCAGCAGTCCAAGAGGGCAGAGAGTGATTCTGTGTCATAATGTCTGGGGGATCAAAGATTCAGACTCAGAGTAAAAAGTTGAAGATTTACATAGGTCACTGGAAGAACAGGTTTGAGCTGTGACACATGGAAGGTGGGGTGAATGCGGAGGGAAGGAGGAAGTTGAAGACACACCGAAGATGGGCTTGTGATCTTAAAGGGCCCCAAGAAGTGACGAGAGAGTTTCCAGGAATCAGTCTTGGCAGAGGGCGCCGGCAGGTTCTTCTCCTCAGATGGGAAGAGTGGAGGCTGTTAACCTAGGGAGAAAGTCACTGCCTTTACCTTCTCTGGAGCCAGTCTTGACCTGTTCCCTCCCCATAATAAAGCCCAAAAAACTGGCCTTGTCTGAATGGAATTCACATAGAGCTTATTCTCGAGGAGTCTCTGAAGGACCTGGCACACATGTTGGTGGTGTTCCTGTGGGGTCTTAGAAAAATTCTGAATATCATCCAGATACACAAAGACAAAGCAGTTAAAAAGGTTCACCCGAAAGGCATGACTGGTATTCCCAATTACCCAATTGAGTTTTAAAGGCCGTTTTCCATTCGTCCTCTTCCCTTTTGCGTTCTAAATGACAGGCATTTCTGAGATCCAGTTTTGTAAAGATGGTGGCCCTGTGGAGTGGTGTGAAAGCTGAGTCTATGACAACGGATACTTATTTTGAACTGTTATATTGTTAAGACCTCTAAAGTCAATGCATGGTCTTATGGACGAATGATGCCAACGGCTAGAGAGTCTTGGATATACTGTTCCTTTGCTTCCTGTTCAGGTTTGGAGAGGTTGTAGAGACAGCTGGAAGGCAAGGGGGCATCGGGTAGGAGGTCGATGGCCCAATTGTAAGGTCTGCGGGAGCGAAGAGATCGCGCCCGACTATACTAAAAATGTTCTCCAGGTCATGATACTTGCTAGGTACAGAGAAGAGGTCAGGCTTATCCGAAAGACGTCTACGGTGCGAGTTGGCCTCCCCTGCTGAAGACAGAGCAGACTGCAGACAGCATGGCAAAAGGAGCTCCATTTGGATACCTTCCCACTGATCCAGTCAATCGTGGCATTATGTTTGACCAGCCAGGGATGGCCCAGCATGAGTGGCGTGGAGGGAGCAGAGACCACATAGAACTGCTTTGTTTCCTGGTGATTACGCATCAAAACTATGGAAATGGGTTCTGTGATATGTGTTACCCTGGCGGGTAGTTTTCCATTCAGTGCTAGGTCCGTAAGTGTTTTTTCCAGTGGCTCCAACCCTACATCAACCTGCTCAGCCACCAGCTGGTCTAAAAAAATTGTCCTCCAGCCCAGAGTCAATGAGAGCCAGAATAGGTAATGTAACAGTCTTAAAGCACAAAGTAACATCAATCTGAACTCTGTTGTGTTGCTTATCTGGGACAGATTGCTGGCCTACCAGCACTCCCAGTCCTATTGACTTTTTTTGGCCATTTTCTTGGACAAGTTGCAAGAAAATGTCCCTGCCTCACTTATTCAATGCGTCAAAAAAAAATACTAATGGATATGTAAAACAGAATGCAGTATATTTTGATAATTCCTTTAACATGATTTTTATGGCTAAAAAGAATAAAATCTAGGCGAGCTATACTGGTCGATAGTGTGCTCAGTTCTTAAAGGGTTAAGGTCAGGTGGGTCATCACGGGAAATCAGTTTATCTTTTAATTTGTCACTTAGCCTTTTGACAGACAGCCTTTAATGCACTGTTGGTCCAGTACACGTCCGTAGCCAGTGTCTAGAATTCGATGGTGTAGTCTGCCACTGATCTGGTGCCTTGAATGAGACTTAACGGGTGGAGAAAGGCATCAGCTTAATAATGCAGGTGATCAAAGACAAGTGTACACAGACTGAACAGTTCTGACAGCCTGGAGGAGATCCTGATGCCAAGGCAAGTGATGTGATTTGTGCATATGGGTATGGGAGGGTATGCACTGCCACATATTGGTGTGTAGAGGTAGGATGGTCGATTTGTGAAGGTTAATTGAGTTAATAAATGATTCCACAAAGCCAAATTTTTGTATTGTAGCTTTTTCTGCAGCTAGTGACACCATTATGGCTGGATTTTGTTGAGTGGTTGATATTTAATTAAATTGAATAGTTTGTGAGTGTCATTTGATGAATGTCTGTTTTAAATGAAGCCCGTTATATCTGGGTGTATGATAGAGGGGATAACTTTTTTATTAATTCGATGTAATGATTTTAAGGCCTGCATTGATCAGAGAGATGGGTAGGTAAATTGATGGTAGTGTTGGATCTTTGTTGGCTTTTGAGATGAGTGAGATTATTGCATTGTTTATGTGTGTGGGTAATCTGGCTGTTTCTTTCATTTCAATAATGAGAGGAAGGAACAATGTCAAGAGAATGGTCCAAAAATGCTTATAGAACTCAGCAGGGTGCCTTGTTGTTGGGAATTGTTTTGACTGCAATGTGTAGTTCTTTGTCGTTAATAGAGGCCTCAAGCATGTTTATTTGGTCTTGTGAGAGCTTTAGAAGAATAATATTGTTTATGCATTTATGTCTGATTGTTCAATTATTGTCTGATGAGTATAGGGATGTATAAGTCCTTGAATATGTGGTTTATTTCTTCTGGTGACTGTGTTGGCTTTCCTGCTAAGTCCTTAATACTAACAATTATTACTTTTAAAAAATTTGCTTTATTTGATTAGCTAGATTTTTTGCCTGATTTATTATTGTGATGGAAATGCTCTTGTCGTAGTCTGTGTATCATAAATTTGGTTTTACTATTAATAATATGATTGAGCTTGTAATTATACTGCCTTAGTTCATCTTGTATTTTTTCTGTGGGGTTGTTTGCATTTATGGTTTCAAAATGTTTTGTTTTCTGTTCTAATTAATTTTGTTCCTGTTGTTCTTATTTTTTTTAAACTTTGATCTCTGTGTGGTCTCTGCTCTGGTCTCTGGTCTCTGGACTGTTTCTTTTTCTGGTCTCTGGTCTAACGCTGGTCTCTGGTCTCTATTCCTCAGGTGCAGTGCTTCGAACTGACCCGTTCTAAGCCGTTCTATCGGAGGATGTGGGAGGTACAGGCTCCGGGGCCGGTGCAGTGGTTGGGAATGGTTTTGGACCGGATCTGCGTGGGTTTTCCCGGAGGCTTTGCTCTCCTGGCTCTTCAGGGAGAGTCCAGTCCAGTGTCTCTGGTCTGGCCCCAGGACCCAAGTCTAGTCTTTCCTGTCGCAAACCCCTTTAGACGCCCTGCACGCCGCTCCACTGAGCCGCTCCAGTGAGATCCTCCTCTGCTTCAGCCAAACCGGGGTCTATGTGGACCACCAGGGCAGAAGAGCCAGGACCAGAGAACTTATGTGGGCCGGGATCCCTACAGCCTTTAGTGAGTCAGGGGAGGGCTTCTGACATATGGGGAGGGCATCTGACATTCGAAGAGGGCATCTGTTACTGAGAGGCATCTGATCTGTATCAGGACAGCTTCTGGCACACAGGGAAGCCATCTGACACATCTGTCTCTCCTCAGGCTCCAGTTCGACTCACCTCACAGTTTACTCAGACTACGGAGTCAACATCTATGACCTCCAGAGTTCAGAGTGGCTCCAGACCCTCCCCATCAGAAGGGTACTGACCTTGTTTAGTCCTAGTTTAGACTTGGTTTAGTCCTGATTTAGTCTTGGCGTAGTCCTGGTTTAGACCTAGTTTAGTCCTGATTTAGTCTTGGTGTAGTCCTGGTTTAGACCTGGGTTAGTCTTGATTTATTCCTGGTTTAGACCTGGTTTACACCTGGTTTAGACCTGGTTTGGACCTGGGTTACTCCTGGTTTAGTCTGGTTTAGACCTCGTTTAGATCTGATTTAGTCCTTATTTAAATCCAGTTCTAAAGTGTATTTTTTACAGTTGCGTCCCTTGAACTCTGATGGATCGTTGAACTTGCTCAGCTCTGATCCTCCAAGACTCATCTACCTCCAGAAAACAGGTGAGAAGAGGGGTCTGGGTGTGGGGCAGAGAAGGTGTGGGAAGAGGGAGGACAGAGAAGGCGTATGGGAAGAGAGAAAGGACAGAGCAGGCCTCTGGGGAGAGCGAGGAGGCATCTGAGGAGTTCCACCACGTTCCACTAAACTCACCTTCTACCAAACTCACATTCTACCCAACTCACACTACAGCAAATTTACCTTCCCCCAAACTCACATTCTACCAAACTCACATTCTACCAAATTTACATTCTACAAAACCCACATTCTAACAAACCAAACTCACGTTCTACCAAACTCATGTTCCACCAAACACACATTCCACCAAACTCAAGTTCCAAAAATCTAGCTTTCTACCAAGCTTGCATTCCACTAAACTCATGTTCTACCAAACTTATGTTCTACCAAACCCACATTCTACCAAACTCACATTCCACATCCTACCAAACTCATGTTCCATCAAACTCATGCTTTACCTAACTCAGGTTCCATTAAAGTAACTTTCTATCAAACCCACATTCAACCAAACTCATGTTCTATCAAACTCACGTTCCTCCAAACAAATTTTCCATCAAGTTTGCATTCTACCAAACTTACGTTCCACCAAACAGACGTTATACCAAACTTACCTTTTACCAAACGCACATTCCAGCAAATTCACATTCCACCAAATTCATGTTCTTCCAAACTCACGTTCCAGCAAACTCACATTCCAACAAACTAACGGTCTACCAAATTCACATTCCACCTAATACGTATTACCAAAACTATGTTTTAGCAATCCCATGTTCTACTGAATTCACATTCCATTTTCTACCAAACTCACCTTCTCCTAAACTCATGTTTCTCCAAACTCATGTTCCACGTCCTACCAAACTCATGTTCCATCAAACTTACGTTTTACCAAACTCACCTTCCATCAAACTTGCATTTCACCAAACCCACGTTCTACCAGACTAACTTTCCATCAAGTTCACGCTCCACCAAACTTACGTTCTACCCATCTCACGCTACACCAAACTCACGTTTCATGTCCTATCAAGCTCATGTTCCATCAAATTCACATTCTACCAAACTCACATTCTACCAAACTCATGTTACCCCAAACCTACGTTTAAAAAAAACCTCACTTCTTACGAAAACCATGTTCTACCAATCCCATATTCTACCGAATTCACATTCCACAAAACTTACATTCTACCAAACTCATTCTCCTAAACTCATGTTCCCCCAAACTCACGTTCCACGTCCTACCAAATTCATGTTCCATCAAACCTACATTCTACCAAACCCAGGTTCCACCAAACTCACATTACACAAAACTCACATTCTAATAAACTAATGTTCTACCAGACTCACTTTCTACCAAACTCATGCTCCACCAAACTCACGTTCCCCCAAACTCACATTCCACTTCCATCAATGAGGGCTCTACTGAAAGCTTACACTTAGAGGAATCTGTATATGCACACCCAGCCGCTCTATTACTTATGTACAGTTATATAGCATATCAAAACACAATATAAAATATATATTTGTTTATAAAATATAGTCAAAACAAGTGGTATGGGTCAAAATAAATCTATATTTACAAACTCCACACACTGCAAACAGTGAAGAAACACACACTGCAAACAGCAGTGAAAAGCACAATGTATGGCTTCTTCCCTTGTTCTGATGGCTCCTGTCTGTGCCAGCTCCAAAACAAGAGTTTCTCTAAAGGCCTTTTGGTGCATATAGGGATTTTACCCTTTGATCTACGGTGTCCTTTACAGAGAGTTAAGGCCTTCACAAAGGCAGTGTCCACAAAATGGTGAAAAAAATGTCTCAAACCATTTCTTGAACCATGAGAGGGGAGTTAAAGAAGCTATTTTTGTTAGTAAAGAGAATCCTTCCTTAAACAGGAATGGGGGCCTGAGACATAATCTCTCCCCCATCTACGACTCCATCGTCAGACCCAGAACAATGAGAACAATAGCAGGGTCGTTAAGGTTTGAATAGGGTAGCTCCAGCTGAAACTAGAGACAATAGTTGTTTACAGTTTCAGTGTAGTTAGCCCCTCCCTGCAGATAGATATAAGGCAGTGGTCACCAGCAATCTGATCAGAACTGAAGAAGCGGCTTGGATGAGCAGTCTTGTCCAGTTGACAGATTTGAACTTCGTCTTTTGCTATGGATCAGACCTGGACGACTGAGGGTTTAACAAACAACAAAGTACAAAATTGAGAGGGGGTGAAGTAATATATCATATACATATCTATAATCATCAAACAAAAACAGTAAACGATGCACAATGATGCAGGATTTACTCACAGAGTGGAGCTGTGTCTCTACACTGTACTCTACCTGTGTACAGTAAAGCTACTGTACTGTACCTGTGTAAAGCCAAACTATACACCGTCTTGTTCAGCTGCTCATTGGCTGTTAGTGTAAATGCTAATGTGTGCACATCTTATATTTTTACTTACAGTAATGTAAACCGCAGAATAAAACACCTTTCAATCAATAGACAAATTAAGTCTAATTCATACAGCTAAACACAAATGTGCCAGAGTGCATGGTTCCAATGTGCACTATGTGCATAGAAGTGATGCTAAGGATTACACACAATATATTTTATCTACAATTATGTAAATAGCAGAATAAACCATGCTTACCAATCCAGAACAGCATCCAAGCCATCAAAAAATCAGTTCCTCTACTCCTGAGTCCACCGTGAAATCTGCCACTAACCGCTCCGGGTCCGGGATGCCTCTGCTATAACTTGTACAAAGATCCACATTGTCCTCAATCGCGTACTACCTTTATTTAGTCTGTTTCATTATGTGAAGAATGCAGAACTGTTGCAAAATCACAGTGCGTAAAATTACGCACGCTTTACACACGAAAGGCCGTGATTCATTCACTTTCATTACACACTCGGTCCTGCTCCGTCTGTTTACAGAAAACGATGGCATGTCAAACATCGCCGCGTTCAGCTGCTCGCGGGCGGGCCGTCGGTACGTTAAGAGGTTAAACTCTTTTATCAGGGACTTTTCTGTTCCTGTTTTAATTTATTTTACAGCACAGTTTTGCTCTTGTTCACAAGATCACTGACGCATTTGCCATGGCAACAGAACTCACTGTCTAGGTCTTATAAAATAAAAATAGCATGTGCAACCCTGGGGCAACCTGTGTGTATTGCAGAGGGAGGCGTCTGGGGAGAGGAGGAACTGGCCGTGCCAGGGGTGACGGAGAGCAGCAGGAAGTTGATGGTCAGAACCCGAAGCAAAAGAAAGTTTCTGTTTAAACTCCCTGAAGAGGAACGGCAGCAACAGAGAAGGTACAAGTACTAGAAATATGGCTAATAATTACAACTACAAGTACAACTGTTTAAACTCCCCAAAGAGGAGAGAAGGTACAAATATTACAGATACTTCTAATACTCATAAACTACTTTATTTAAAGTTCTTTGTCATTATTTTCATGTACTTTTATTTAAGCAGATGAAAAAAACATTGAGATGTTTCAGTGGTGACCTGGTGGTGAAAAACCCATTGAGATGTTTTAGTGGTGGCCTGGTGGTGAAACATGAAGAAGCATTTTCACATATGAACTACAACAGAAACTGTTTAAATGATTTTAAAAAGAGACAGACAGTTCAGAGGATTCTTTTTGTTTTTTTTAATAAAACAAGCTAAAACCTTAAAGAAACGCTTAAGTTCAGAGTGAAAACATATTCACACAACTGAACCCCCGCTTCCCCCAGTCAGCCCCATATGGTCTATGGTCAGTCCCATATGATCTGTAGGTCTGTAGTCAGTCCCATTCAGTCTGTGGTAAGTGTCATACAGTCTATAGTCTGTTCCATAGTCAATGGTCAGTCCCATATGGTCTCTGGTCACTCCCATACAGTTTATGGTCAGTCTCATAGTATGCGGTCAGTTCCATACAGTCTGTGGTCAATCACATACAGTCTGTGGTCAGTCTCATAATCTGGTCAATCACATACGGTCTGTGAACACTCCCATAGTCTGTGGTCAGTCACATACGGCCTGTGGTCAGTCCCATAGTGTGTGGTCAGTCCCACACGGTCAGTGGTCATTGGCCTTCAGCACTGCACCAGGAGCAGACAGAACAAGGACAGACAATGATTATACCTCCGAGCTCAAAGAGAGCACCTCAGCTATGGCATAGAGTTCAGTGTTTGTACGTTGTATGTGTTGTTTGTGTGTTAAACGTGTCGTTTTGGCTGGTTAAACTCCTCTGTTGTTTCTGTGTTTCAGGGAGATGCTGAGGGACCCGGAGCTTCGGTCTAAAATGATCTCAGGACCAACAAACTTTAACCACATCTCACACATGGGACCAGGAGATGGCATGCAGATCCTCCGGGACCTACCTATGGTGAGGAGGGACGTGTCTGTGGTGAAGGGGAGCAGAGGGGACCTCACTGTGGTGAGAGTAGACTGTATAGAGAAGTGAACTCAGTGAGTGTGATGTCACCTACGGCGTTTGGCTCCAAATGAAGCTCATCAAGGCTAGCAGTTATAGTAGCTAATCTAGAGCACAGTTCCATATTTGGAATTCCAAGTATCATAGCAACCAAAGAGCCAATCTGAAGGTAGGCTGTTGAAGGTAACGCCCCTTTCCACTTGTGCCGCTGTTTTAGCAGGGAGCAGGCCCTTAGCAATGCTAAATCAAACCTCTTGCTAACGCTAGCAGGAGCAACATCAGGGAAATTATTAATGTTCATATTTTTATTTCAGGACAAAATAGTGAAATAAAAACCCCCGAATGAGCGGGTTAAAACCAATATTTTAAGCTCAAAATGACGAGTCTGATAGCAGCAGGTATGGAAAGAGGGGCCACAGTTTTCCAATGTGAAGTGAATTGGAGCCGATGCTCACTTCCTATTTGGAAGAGCATTGCTATGCTATGTCCATTTATATTTCTATGGTGGTGAGGGTGTGTCTGTGGTGGTCATGACCCGATTTGTCCCATTGTTCACACTGAGCATGCCCAGATACTTTGGCGCTGAAGTATAGTAACCGTACTCTGGACAAAGGTTGTGTTTGAGATTCGTTGGATTAAACTGACTCTTGAATACAAAGAGTTTTTACAGAACACAGGAAAACATGCTTAAAACAGTTACACACCTGTGATCACAGAACACGGGAGCAATACACTTAACACTGTTACACACATGTGACCACAGCATACGGCACAAATACCCTTAAAACAGTTATTGTTGCGTCTCTTCAGGGTCTGGTTGGTGGTGGTGGCAGGTCGGTTGTTGGATGGAGGTTATTTACTCTGTTTATTCTGTGTGTTGCAGAGCCTGTCTCCTCAGGAGCAGGAGCCTGTGAATCGCTCCAGACCTTTGTCCAGTATTTCCAGACACCAGCAGCGCAGCAAGAGCCACATCACTAGGACGGCCTCAGGTTAGAGCACCTCCCATTACCCACCTTTCATCCCACCCCCATCACCTGCACTGTCACCCATCTGTCAACTTCCATCACCCATCAACACCATACCTACAACTACCCTCATAGCCCTAACCCAGACACCAGCAATGCAGCCATTGGCACTCTATCTGACCCAGAGTCTGCATGACCATAAAAAGGCATCCCTCATCTCTCCTGTCCTGTGATTGGTTTAGATTTCGGAGGTGGAGTTTCTTCTCGCCTGGAATTGGACCCAGATCTGGAGGTGGGACTTCCTGAGAATTGTAACCAGATTATCATGGGTCTTAAGTCTGAGCTGATTCTAACGGTTGTTCTTTGTTTCAGGATTCAGACTCTGTCAAACTCTCGTCCAACAGCAGCCCACCCTCCCCCAACTCCCCCAATTCCACCCACCAAACCCCTGAGCTCGAGCTTGATCTTAACCAGATCCACTTCAGCTGAATAGGTCTGAACCAGAGCTGAACTGGAGCTGAACCAGGCCTAAACTGGGCCTAAATTGTGCCTAAACCGGGTCTAAGCCTGGCACTGAACCAGGGCCCACTACACTTAGTTCAGGCGCAGATATATGTCTGCACCACAAGCACGACTGGAGTCTGGACAAGGATGGACAAGGATAGTCTGCAGGACTACATTCCTGGTTCAGACTTGCTTTAGTTCTGGTTTAGACCTGGTTCAGACCTGATTCAGTCTTGGGTCCAATGTGTGCTCTGAAAAACACTCTTAACATGACACTAGAGAATCGCTCTGGCTTCTTAATGTTTTCTCTTAAATATTTACTATTGTATCAAGTTTATAATTTTAAACATTTTGAAGCTGCTGAAGGAACTTGTGCAAATAACTTTATCTTTAAATAAAATACTTTATATGTTTTACGCAGCACAAGGGGAGATGCGCGGCAGACATTTTGTGCCATCAAAGCCACTGCTACAAAATGGCTGCCAATGTATGTGTAAAAAAATGAGAGGTTTTATGATTTTATGTTGATTTTATGGTTTTATTTGTGCTGCTGAGGATCGGGAACACTTTATGTGGATAAAACACTGTAACACAACAACATGACACTACTGTTTTTGGTGGAATCACTTTAAAAGATCTTTGTAATTATTAATGTTAAGAATAAAATTATGTCACAATCACACCTGTGTAAAGAGTGCTGTGAAACATACCCAGAACATACTGTAAATAGTGTTTAAAGAGTGGCTGTTCTGCAAAATCAAACTTTCTCCGATGTTATGACGTTGTTCCCTCATCAAAAACATGTCTGAATAGGTTTTAGATGTCATCCATGCATGTTTGAGTAATCTAGTGATCTCTTCTGGGCCCTATTCGAACCGTCCTTATGATTAGCTTCACAAGCCTGTACAAGGCTCCATCCAATAGCCTACATCACCCATGCTCCCACACGGCAGTTCTCTATAAATATCAAAAACATACAAACTCATTGCTTCAAAACAAAAGTGAAACTTTAATTTGTCCCCTCTTTAAAAACACCCAGAAGTAAAATACCCCTCTTCAAAGTACATTTAATACATTTAGTGACTGGAGAAATACTGAGTCACTTTTATCGCCACTTCAGCTCTGTCACTGCGGTGGCTATTTTGTCGTGAAGCCACTTGACTCTGATCCTGGAGAAGAACACGGGACACTGACTGGTCAATCTCTGCAACGAGGGGCGGGTCTCTTCCACATTACGTTTGATTTGGCAAATCATTGCAGCTGATTGGCCGCTTTTCAGGAAAAGGAGTCTGGAGACATGCACTCCACTGAAAAAGAGGAGACGAGGAGGGAGAAGACAAGGAAAAAAAAGAGAGGAGACAAGGAGAGACACTTTAACTTTTGGGTAAAGACCAGGCCTAAACCAAGACTAAACCAGGACTAAACCAAGACTAAACCAACACTGAGACAGTAATAAATCAGGCCTAAACCAAGACTAAACCAAGACTAAACCAAGACTAAACCAGGACTAAACGAACTAAGCCGAGCCTGGTTTCCACTGCATGTCAGGTGGCATGGGCCTAGTTCTGTCTGTCTCTTATCCCTGTGTGTCAGATCATGTCAGATGCCCTCCTGTACCTTAGATCAGGGCATGTCTGGACCAGAGAGATCAGTTCGAGTTGGATCAGGTCTGGATCCTGAAGCCTGAGAACTTCTGAGACCTGGACCAGGATGCGGGTGGTCCTTTCACAAGCCCCGCCCTGAAACGCACAGGTGACACAGGTGAGACGTCACAGGGGTGCCCAAAGTAGGGGTTCACGGGCCAAAGTAGGCCCTCCAAGGGGATTTTAGATTTGTAAGAAATATCTATTCTGATTTAATTTTGGACCAGAAAGAGTGTTAGAAAATGAATGACACCAACTTGATGTGGTTGCCATGGTCTTGGTTTGCTGCTCTTGTGGCTGACTGGCACACTGAGCAGTTTATAAACTTATGTTTATCTTAAATTTTTCATTTAGTATTTGGTGATTTACACTACAAAATCTGCAGACTTTCTACACCAAATATGACAGAAGACATTCCAGAGAGAATGTGCCATCTCATCCTCGACTGAAACTGAGCAGAGAGAGAGGATTAGGACAACAGGCTTTCTGTGTGTCTCCAGAGCTCACCTGGGCTCCCCCTGGAGGCTGCTGTGATGCTGCAGGACATAGAGGAAACGGAGGAGACACACTTTTGTCCTGAGTTACTCTCTCAAACTGCCCTGACACCGATCTGATGAAGAGACACTGTCCTGAGGGCTGTTCCTCCTCCCCTCACACTGGCCTAAAAATAATAAATAATAATAACAATAATAATATTATTATTATTATTATTATTATTATTATTATTATTAATGCTGCACACAGTGATAACGGCCCTTGCGACAGCGGGTTACATGCCACCGTGAAAATTCTGCCTCACCTCCCTGTTTACATCACCCTTCCC
This sequence comes from Periophthalmus modestus, assembly GCA_019594935.1. Lineage (NCBI taxonomy): Eukaryota > Metazoa > Chordata > Actinopteri > Gobiiformes > Gobiidae > Periophthalmus > Periophthalmus modestus. Next base: position 20,494,734 of record JAIEZT010001328.1, on the reverse strand, counting down.
CGAATAATCAGCATCTATATAATACTACTCCAGTCATTCCAATGAGACTATTTCTGACATTGTCACTCCTACAGGGTTGGAAGTACAGGTATGTCTTTATTGGCTTTTCTGATCAGTATGATGTATGGAATATGTGTTCCAAATTTCAATGGTCTATGACAAACAATTTTTTTTCATCCCAGCTAACCAAAACCCATATATTTCTATGAGAAATGTTGGACGTTGCCATGGCAACACGGTTGAAAATAGAGGTAAGACCTCCTTGGCTTTTTTGTTCAGTATGACAAGACGGTTGTCCCTGCCAACTTTCAAATGTCTTCGACAAACAAAATTTTGCATGTATTCATATTGTTATGGTTCTGTATAATGTGTGTTCTTGCTTATCCCTGTTGTGTCATGAGGGGGCGCTGTGGGATGTTTTATGCATGTGTTTAATGTTAAAAGTTGAGAATAAGTTGTCTTGAGAGAGAGCACGTTTTGGAAGTCAGCGTGAGCTGTGGCTAACAGCAGCTCGTTTACTGCCGACCTGTTTAAGAATAAACGCATTGAAAAGAACAAGTCCTCTCCTTCTTACCTGTGAGCACGGGGCATTACAATATTTTCAAGGGAGCGCTGTAAAGCAGTGTGTTATATCAAAGCTATACGTCTTGTACATTGTTGTGTTCAGCTTGTCAATGCACACAAATGTTTCATTGGGTCTGACTCAATTCAACATCACCTGTAAGAAATACGCATGTTTTTATGCTTTTCAAAATTCCCACTGATTTGAGAATAAGTCACACCCACATTTTAGAATTAATCAAAACTCTAAACACAAATATGTAATTGCACATGGGTCTAAATAATTTTGACCAATTTTCAAACCTTTTGAAAGAAATTACAAGGTGGAGATAGAAAAAGACAATTCCATTTTTGCAAAAATGGGATGGTCAACTTCCGGTTGGATTTAGGATAGAGTGATAATAGAGTTTTTTACTCATCATGACGGGCTATTTTCATGCTTTCTTTCTATGCTTAAAAAGGTTTTGACTCTTCTTCAGTTGGCAAACGTATTTTGACTTTTACGCAAAACGTCACGCAGGTGAGAGTCAGTTAGTCTTGTCCTCGCACGGTTCTTGTTAAAGTTCATAACCGAGAATTTCTTTAAACCTGTTTTTATCCAGTTGGCGATAAAAGTCAGCGAGATATTTGTCCATGCCAAATTTCAACTGTTGTCCATTTTTTGATCCCATTCAAAGTTTCAAGGGGGCGCTGTGGAGCAATGTATTGCCTCAGCTTTGTAAATTGTATGTCATTGCATTCGACATGATTTTGCACAAAATGTATATTAATGCCAGGCAATAGGACACTGCATGTTTGAGTTACCCACGATTTAGTACTTGTGAAAATGGCTTTTTTGTTTGCAGGTTGGTCACACCCACATTTTATGACTTAACAAATTTGAAAAAACTTGTCTACGATGGCACATGGATCTAATTCATTCTGACAAATTTTCAAGTACACACAGAGGCCAGTTACGTCGCCCGGACTGGCGTCACCGGGGCCCCACCCTGGAGCCAGGCCTGGGGTGGGTGCTCGACAACAAGTGCCTGGTGGTCGGGCCTTTCCCCGCGGGGCCCGGCCGGGCTCAGCCCGAAGGAGCGACGTGGGGCCGTCCTCACGTGGACCCACCACCTGCGGGAGGATCCATAAGGGGCCGGTGCTGAGAGATGCGGCAGTCGACGGCGGGGGCCCCGACGACCGGATCTCCGGACATGGAGACCAGCTCTGGGGACATGGAATGTCACCTCGCTGGGGGGGAAGGAGCCTGAGCTTGTGCGGGAGGTTGAGCGTTACCGACTAGATATAGTCGGCCTTGCCTCCACGCACAGTTTGGGCTCTGGAACCCAACTTCTTGAGAGGGGCTGGACTCTCCATTTCTCTGGCGTTGCCTGCGGGGAGCGGCGGCGAGCTGGTGTGGGCTTGCTTATTGCCCCACAGCTCAGCCGTCACATGTTGGAGTTCTCCTCGGTGAACGAGAGGGTCGCGTCCCTGCGCCTTCGGGTCGGGGACAGGTCTCTCACTGTTGTGGCAGCCTACGGGCCAAACAGCAGTGCAGAGTACCCTGCCTTCTTGGAGTCCCTGGGGCGGGGGTACTAGACAGTGCACCCACCGGGGACTCCATTGTTCTCCTGGGGGACTTCAACGCCCATGTGGGTAACGACAGTGACACCTGGAGGGGCGTGATTGGGAGGAACGGCCGCCCTGATCTGAACCCGAGCAGTGTTTTGTTATTGGACTTCTGTGCTAGTCACAGTTTGTCCATAACGAACACCATGTTCAAACACAAGGGTGTCCATCAGTGCACGTGGCACCAGGACACCCTAGGTCGGAAGTCGATGATCGACTTTGTAGTCGTGTCATCTGACCTTCGGCCGCGTGTTTTGGACACTCGGGTGAAGAGAGGGGCAGAGCTGTCAACTAATCACCACCTGGTTGTGAGTTGGATCTGCTGGCGGAGGAGGAAGCCGGATAGACCTGGCAGGCCCAAGCGTATCGTGAGGGTCTGTTGGGAATGTCTGGCGGAGCCTTCTGTCAGGGGGGTCTTCAATTCGCACCTCCGGGAGAGCTTCTCTCTGATCCCGGGGGAGGCTGGGGACATGGACTCCGACTGGGCCATGTTCTCCACCTCCATTGTTGATGCGGTTGCTCGTAGCTGTGGTCGTAAGGTGCTTGTCGCGGCGGCAACCCCCGAACCCGGTGGTGGACACCGGAAGTAAGGGATGCCGTCAGGCTGAAGAAGGAGTTCTATCGAGCCTTGTTGGCTTGTGGGACTCCTGAGGCAGCTGACAGGTACCGGCGGGCCAAGCGTGCCGTGGCTCGTGCTGTTGTGGAGGCAAAAACTCGGGGTTGGGAGGAGTTCGGGGAGGCCATGGAGGAGGACTATCGGACGGCCTCAAAGACATTCTGGCAAACCATTCAGCGCCTCAGGAGGGGGAAGCAGTACTTCACCAACACAGTTTACAGTGCGGGTGGAGGGCTGCTGACCTCAACTGGGGATGTTGTCGGACGGTGGAAGGAATACTTTGAGGATCTCCTCAATCCCACTGTCACGTCTTCCGAGGAGGAAGCCGAGACTGGGGACCCGGAGGCGGACTCGTCTATCACCCTGGCTGAAGTCACTGAGGTGGTTGGCAAGCTCCTCGGTGGCAAGGCTCCGGGCGTTGATGAGATCCGTCCCGAGTACCTTAAGTCTCTGGATGTTGTGGGGCTGTCTTGGTTGACACGTCTCTACAACATCGCGTGGCGGTCGGGGACAGTACCGCTTGACTGGCAGACCGGGGTGGTGGTCCCTCTGTATAAAAAAGGGGACCAGAGGGTGTGTTCTAACTACAGGGGAATCACACTCCTCAGCCTTCCCGGTAAGGTCTATTCCAGGGTACTGGAGAGGAGAGTCCGACCGATAGTCGAACCTCGGATCCAGGAGGAGCAGTGTGGTTTTCGTCCTGGTCGTTGAACACTGGACCAGCTCTATACTCTCCATCGGGTGCTCGAGGGTTCATGGGAGTTTGCCCAACCGGTCCACATGTGTTTTGTGGATCTGGAGAAGGCATTCGACCGTGTCCCGCGTGGTGTACTTTGGGGGGTGCTCTGGGAGTATGGGGTCCGAGGCCCTTTGCTAAGGGCTGTCCGGTCCCTGTATGACCAGAGCAGGAGCTGTGTTCGCATTGCCGGCAGTAAGTCAGACTTGTTCCCGGTGCATGTTGGACTCCACCAGGGCTGCCCTTTGTCACCGGTTCTGTTCATTATATTTATGGACAGAATTTCTAGGCGCAGTCAGGGGCTGGAGGGGGTCTGCTTCGGGAACCACAGGATCTCATCTCTGCTGTTTGCAGATGATGTTGTCCTGATGGCTTCTTCGAGTCAGGACCTGCAGCAGGCACTGGGGCGGTTTGCAGCCGAGTGTGAAGCGGCTGGGATGAGAATCAGCTCTTCCAAATCTGAGGCCATGGTTCTCGACCGGAAAAAGGTGGTTTGCCCTCTCCGGGTGGGTGGTGAGCACCCGGAACGCGAGATTGACAGGCGGATCGGTGCAGCGTCTGCAGTGATGCGGACGCTGTATCGGTCCGTTGTGGTAAAGAAGGAGCTGAGTCGAAAGGCAAAGGTCCCGATTTACCGGTCAATCTACGTTCCTACCCTCACCTATGGTCATGAGCTCTGGGTCATGACCGAAATGACAAGATCGCGGATACAAACGGCCGAAATGAGCTTCCTCCGCAGAGTGGCTGGGCGCACCCTTAGAGACAGGGTGAGGAGCTCAGTCACACAGGAGGAGCTCGGAGTAGAGCCGCTGCTCCTTCACGTCAAGAGGAACCAGCTGAGGTGGCTCGGGCATCTGCTCAGGATGCCTCCTGGACGCCTCCCTAGGGAGGTGTTTGGGGCATGTCCCACCGGTAGGAGGCCCCGGGGAATACCCAGGATACGCTGGAGGACTATGTCTCTCGGCTGGCCCTGGGGAACGACTTGGGGTCCCACTGGAGGAGCTGGAGGACGTGTCTGGGGTGAGGGAAGTCTGGGAGTCCCTGCTTAGACTGCTGCCCCCGCGGCCCGGCCCCGGATAAGCGGAAGAAATGGATGGATGGATGGATGGAAATTTTCAAGTTTATTCAAAATAAATCCACAGTGTAAAAAATTCAAATGTAAGAGGGAAAATGTAACAAAAAATTGGGTTCCGTTCACAGTGCCCGACTTCCTGTAGGGTTTAGGGTGAGGTCATTATATAATGTTTTACTTTTCATGACATGTGCTATGCTTGTAACAAATTTCATTTGTCTACAATGAAGAAGGTCTCTCATTGCCATACTGTATTTGGATTTTTGAGGCGGAGCTATTTATTTTGAAAGTGAATACATTTTTTGTCCATCAAATTTATTTATTTATTTTTAATAATAATAATAAAAAACTGCAAGCAGTGATGAAGGCCCTTGCCCTTGCAACCACAGGATTCACGCCACCGCGATGTTCGTGCCACTCGTCCCTGCTTACATCGACCCTCCTCCCAAAATCTGTGTCTAAGTAATACCCATTCCTTCCAATGAGACCATTTATGACACTCACGCCTGCACGGTTGGAAATAGACATATGTCTTTATTGGCTTTTTGGTTCAGTATGATGTATGGACTATGTGTACCAAATTTGAATGGTCTATGACAAACTAATTTATTTTACCCCAATTTGACCAAAACCCATGTATTTCAATGACGATGTTGGATGTTGCCATGGCAACACGATTGCAAATAGAGGTATGTTGTCATTGGCTTTTTTCTTCAGTGTGGAAAGACAGATGTCATTACCAAATTTCAAATGTTTTTGACAAAGTAATTTTTTGGTTCCAATTCAAAAGTTCAAGGGGGCACTGTAGAGCAGTATTTGAACTTGTACATCACTGCGTTAAGATTGTCAATGCGCAAAAATATTTAATTGGGGCCAATTCAATTCGACGTCACCTGTGAGAAATATGCATGTTTTTATCCTTTTCAAAAATCCCACTAATTTGTGGATTAGCCACACCCATCTTTTAGAATTAATCAAAAATCTATACAAAAATATTTAATTAGCCATAAGTCTTGGTCAGTTTTACCAATTATCAAGCATCTTGAAATAAATTCCAAGTTGGAGATATGAAAAGTAACAGAATTTTGGAAAACTGAGGTTCCACCCAATATGGTTGACTTCCTGTAGGATTTAGGATGGGGTTATAATAGAGATTTTTACTTGTCATGACACGGGCCATTGTTCTGAAAAGTTTCATCTTCGTATATTGAAAAAGGTTTGGAGTCTTCTTCAGTTGGTATAATGTATTTTGACTTTTTAAGGGGGCGCCACAGAGACATTTTTCATAATTTGCAACTGTGCTTTTAGATTACGCCGTCTTTTTGGAAACTTGAATTTTAGGTCATGGTTGGATTAGTGCAGAGCATCTATTTAGTCGACAACAAAGTCCAGTACTCTGAACCCCATTCATTTCAATGACACATTTATTATGTTACCACAGTAACATGGTTGCAGATAGAGGTATGTTTTCATTGGCTTTTTTGTTCAGTCTGTCAAGGGGGATGTATGTGCCAAATTTCACTTGTCTATGAGAAATTTTGTCCAAAAAAAATGAATGGGGGTTGTTAGGAGGCGCTACTGAGTCATTTTTCAATATTTTTAAGTACGGATTTCAAAAAATAACATTCTTCGCCAATATTGAACTTAACTGAACTTAACTTTTTGTTAATGCTCAGGGGGTCAAAAGAGACTTAAATCCGGAAAGAATGATAATAATAATGGCATTTTTTTTCCACCTATTATTTTTCTCCTAAACCATAAAAAGACTTTCTCACATTGTGCCCCATCACAGATAAGGTCCCTGTGAATTTTGTCACAAGTCCACGATAAATCATTTATCTGTTATGAATTTTTGAAAATGAAATTTGAAGAGGGCGCTAGAGAGCCATTTTTGTGAGATATTGCCATAATTTGCATATCATTGCATTCAGGTTGTAAATGTTTATAAACACTGTATTAGCTTTTTCCCCAAAAAATGTGTGAAAGAAATATTTTTTTTGAAAACCATCCATCATCCATTTTCTGGGTCTGGGATCGTGGGGGCAGCAGTCTAAGCAGGGACTCCCAGACTTCTCTCACCCCAGACACATCCTCCAGCTCCTCCGGTGAGACCCCAAGGCGAAATATTCCAAAAATTGCAATTTTGTTTAAAAAAAAAAATGACAACAGGGTCTGGGATCGTGGGGCAGCAGTCTAAGCAGGGACTCCCAGACTTCTCTCACCCCAGACACATCCTCCAGCTCCTCCGGTGAGACCCCAAGGCGAAATATTCCAAAAATTGCAATTTTGTTAAAAAAAAAAAAAAAATGACAACACCCATAATTCATAATCTTTAGTCACACATGAGTTTAGTAGGTTTTGGCCAATTTCAAGTGTTTGTGATGAAAACTGTGCGAGGAGATGTCCTGAATGCCAGAGTGTGCACTTTTGTCATTCCCAGGTTTGATCAAATATGGCCGACTTCCTGTCCATTTTAGGGTGGGGCCATAATATCATTTTTGACATGTCCTGACATGCTGACTTTTTTTCGAGTCGGGCTCCCATTGGCCCCATGAAAATCAAAGTTTGAGGTGGCGCTACTGAGTCGTCTTTCATTATTTTTTCTCGGGGTCTTCGGTGACAATTAGAGGTCGTCGAGTTCTAATTTTTGATACCACTCACTGGCATGTCGGGGCGTGTTTACTACTTGATTTTTGCCATTTTCCAGCCTTCTTGGAGTCCCTGGGAGAGGTACTAGACAGTGCACCAACCGGGGACTCCGTTCTCCTGGGGGACTTCAATGCCCATGTGGGTAATGACAGTGACACCTGAAGGGGTGTGATCAGGAAGAACGGCCTCCCTGATTTGAACCCGAGTGGCTTTCTGTTATTGGACTTCTGTGCTAGTCACAGTCTGTCCCATAACGAACACCATGCACAAGGGTGTTCATCAGTGCTCGTGGCACCAGGACACCCTAGATCAGAGGTCAATGATCAACTTTGTTGTCGTGTCATCTGACCTCCGGCTGTGTGTCTTGGAGACTCGGGTGAAAAGAGTCAACTAATCATCACCTGGTAGTGAGTTGGATCCGATGGCGGAGGAGGAAGCTGGACAGACCTGGCAGGCCCAAGCGTATCACGAGGGTCTGCTGGGAACATGGTCTTCAACTCGCACCTCCAGGAGAGCTTCTCCCAGATCTCGGGGAAGGCTGGGGACATGGATTCCGAGTGGGCCATGTTCTCTGCCCCTATTGTGCCCCGGCCGCTTGTGGTTGTGGTTCTAAGGTCTGGACACCAGAAGTAAGGAATGCGGAAGGGATGCTGAAGAAGGACTCCTATCAAGCCTTGTTGGCTTGTGGGACTCCTGAGGCAGTTGACCAATCATGCTATGGCAGTGGCAAAAACTCGGGGTTGGGAGGAGTTTGGGGAGGCCAAAATGTTTTTGGGAAATTGGAGAAAATCTGGATTAATGCAGTTTCATCATCATGCAGGTTCATCACGTTATTTAAAAATAACACTCTTAAAAACCTTTTTGATTTAAATGAAGAATTTGGATTACCAAAGCATGATTTTTACAATTTTGTTTACAAATGTGCATCATTGTATTGTTACGTTGATTAATCAAAAACGTTTGGCAATGGAGGTTTCTACGACGGCGTATAAGTGCCACTTATAAAAAATAAATTCCACAGGCACTACGAGAATAAAGTTGTAGCATTTCTTCATTAACCACTTACCGTTCCGACGGCCTTTTCTTTACAACTTTACAGCAATGTACATTCACTTCTGCGTCACCCACACAAACAATATACACATCAAATGAAAAGCTACGGATCTCATCTTTCCGTTCCATTTTCACCTAAAGTCACCACAGTGCTGTCAGGAAAGCCGTTTTTACAGAAAAGCCAAAAATGCCTATTTGGACTTCACTCACCTTTGAGGGCTCTGGTTCTGTCAAACATCAACATATTTCCACAATATCGGTCTCATTCTTTCCGTGGAGGTCCAGAGAATATAATCCAGTCAAGAAATTACGTCCACAAAATAAGTTAGATCCTCCATGTCCAATCTGCTGCAGGAAAGTGAAATCTGCTCCGTGATTTTTTGCATTTCTTTTGTCAATTTCAGGCATAACAAACTTCAGACAGCGCCAACTTTGTTTCTCAGTGATAGACAAACATGCTAGCTTCTGATTGACACCAAGTTTGGCCAATAAGGTGGGGGTTGAGGGTCACACGTTTTCTCCTTACAGCCAATGAGCAGCTGAACACGAGGATGTATGACATGCCATGGTTTTCTGTAAACAGACGGAGCAGGCCCAGTGCGTAACGAAAGTAAATGAATCACGGCTTTTCGTGCGTAAAGTGTGCGTAAAATGACGCACTGTGATTTTGCAACAGTTTTGCGTTCTAAACACGACGAAACGGATAAAACAAAGGCAGTACGCGACGGAGGACACTGTGGATGTTTGTACAAGTTATACCAGAGGCATCTCGGACCCGGAGCGGTCCGTGGCAGATTCCACGGTGGACTCAGAAGTGGAGGAGCATATTCTTTGATGGACTGGATGGACTATTCTGCTATTTACATAATTGTAGATAAAATATATCGTGTGTAATCATTAGCATCACTTCTGTGCATAGTGGCATTGGAACCATGGGTCAGGCACATATGTTTTTATCTGTATGAATTAGACTTCATTTGTCTATTGATTGAAAGGTGTTTTATTCTGCAGTTTACAGTATTGTAAGTAAAATTATAATATGTATATGATATAATATTACTTCACCCTCTCTCAATTTTGTACTTTCTTGTTACTAATGTATTTGTATTTTTCTTTAGGCACATGGGTGACGTTATCAGATGCTCTCATCGGCTGTTACCAGGTTTTGCACAAAACAAAGAAATGGCATTTTGGCAAAGACATTTTTTCACCATTTTTTGGACAAGCCATAATCATGTACAGTGAGCTTTTCACTGCTGTTTACAGTGTGTGTTTGTTCACTGTTTGCAGTGTGTGGAGTTTGTAAATATATATTTATTTGACCCCTACCACTTGTTTTGACTATATTTCATAAACAAATATGTATTTTATATTATGTTTTGATATGCTATATAAAATTTACATAAGTAATAGAGCAGCTCAGTGTGCAGATACAGATTCCTCTAAGTGTGAGCTTTCAGTAGAACCCTCATTGATGTCTGTGGGTTGAAGCATTCAAAAGTTATTGCAGTTTTTTCCAAACGTTCTCCAAATGTCTCCATTTGGAGAGGTTTGGATAAACTTGGATACATCAAAAGTCCCTCCATAAAGCGCCTGGATTTAGTCATCATAAAATAAGTGTAAAAATCTCATTTTTTTATAGATTGACCTCAAATCTGAAATGTGAGAGGTCAACAACATTTTCAATTGAAATATGGTGTATTTTTGTCCCCAGCTACCTACTGCAGCTTTCTTCCCCTTAATTTTTACAAAAAAATTTAGGCGAGGATGAGAAAAAATCATTTTTTATGTGTGTTCCAAAGTGTATAAATACTTACCAGACAAACTTACAGTGATTCTGAAAACTAGAGGATGTTACCTTTACAAAGACCCCAAACTTGTGTAAATACTACTTATGGGTCAATAACAGTAATCATTTTAATTTGGAGAGGTCAGAACGTAGGGCATTTCACCAAAAATACCCGGAATGGTAAGGGGTTAGAGTCTTAATTTTACGAGAATAAAGTCAAAGCCAGAAAAAGTTGTAAATTTACGAGAATAAAGTCATAGTACAAAGAGAATAAAGTCGGAAAATTACAAGAATAAAGTCGTAATATTACGAGAATAAAGTCGTAATATTACGAGAATAAAGTCATAATTTTATTAGAATAAAGTCGTAATTTTATGAGAATAAAGGCTCCTGTGTGTGAATGAGACTAGTGTGTTATGCGTTTTTGGAGAGTTTGGACTTTCAACTAGGGTTTACGCACGATAAAATACTGTGTCTTTTAGCCAACCATCACCACACTATCATCAGTCTAAGTACTTTGAAGTGACACTGCAAACATTCAAGTTTGTTTTTTTCAGAGGAAACACACGGATTTGGAAGAAACTGCGACTTTTGTGGAAGAGGAACTGGCTGAAGTGGTCGGCTGCAGGGGGGTCTGTGGTTACACTGTAACGCTATCCAGAGAGGATTTATTGTTGTTTACTCCTTAAGAGTTTGAAAGATGTCCATCCAAAATTGAATGCATTGTTTATGCAGGACTCCCCACCAAGACTGTATTCGTTGATTGGCGGTGCTTCATCCTTAAATGAAGCTTTGATCTTCAGCAAATGCGTCGGTTTGGTTTCTGCGCAAGAATCGTTGCATGTCGCAGGCGTGTGAATTTTCTGTACCTATGTTACGTGCTAGTGCCCCTCTGCCCCATTATCTTATGTGTATTTTATATTTATGCTTGTTTTGGGGAGTGGCTGGTCACAGTATAAATAGGGTGCCTATCCATGCATGCTTGTTCTTGCGCACACTCACTGCGCACCGCCTCGCCTGCCACACCTGGGGCGCGCACTTGTCGTCGTGCGCTCCTCGGCTCTGACTGCTGCTCGGTGCAGGCTGCACCAGGCCCGTTAGCTGCAGTTAGAGCTGACCTGATCGGTCCTGCTGTCCTGTTTTCGTTTAGTTTGGGGATGGTTTTGGTTTTAGGTCAGTGACGTCAGCACAGGCCCTGTACGGGGTTGGCCCGGGGTGTGTTTTTGGGGCACGGGAGGGGCTTTTGGGCATTTTAAAGTAATTAAAATGAATTTAAAATAACTATTTAACTTTTCATATCCCCGTTTGATTTCTGTGTCCTCTTAAAATGTTTGATCCATCCATCCAGATGCCACAGTGCGTTTGGCCCTTACGCTGTACTGTCTCTACCCCATTTGGATCTAATATTTTCAGTAAAATTCGATCAGTTTCTTGAGAAACAACAAATCCTCTCTGGATAGCCCTATGGTGTAACCACCGATCCCCCTGCAGCCGACCACTTCAGACAGTTCCTCTTCCTTTCCATAACCCATAACGCATAACGTACTAGTCTACTCATTGCACACACAGGAGCCTATATTCTCATAAAATTACGATTTTATTCTAATAAAATTACGACTTTATTCTAATAAAATTACAACATTATTCTCGTTGTACTATGGCTTTATTCTCATAAAATAATGACTTTTTCTGGCTTCGACTTTATTCTTGTAAAATTACGACTTTAATGTCAAAATGCTACGACTTTATTCTTGTAGCGCCCGCAGAATTTATTTTTTTTAAGTGGCACTTATACGCCGTCGTAGTTTTCAGAGTTAGAGAATATGCTATTAAATTTTAAATCTTTGAAGGGGGTTATTTCTAAAGTCTATAAATTTCTAGCTGAACAAGAGGAGTCATCTCTTACTTCTCTAAGACATATATGGCAAAAAGATTTGGGTGTTGAATTAAATAATGAGCAGTGGAGCAAAATTACTAATAGTGTATTTCCAACAATGTCAAGCAATAGAATATTAGAACAAAATTTGAAAATTTTTGCATAGAGTATATCTGACCCCACTCAGGATGAGTAAAATGTATTCTAGTTTGTTTCCTAAATGTAACAGATGTAAGTCTCATGTAGGTTCTTATCTTCACATTGGGAGTGTCATCAATTAAGAGAATTCTGGAATTCAATACACGACTTTACTTTAAAATCGCCAAAAGGTCCTTAAGCCATCTCCTATAAGAAGCCTGTTTGCCGTCAAATATGATACAGAAATTAATCCACTACTACAGAAACAACTGGATATCATAGCATACTTATCAAAAAAATGTATTCTACTTAACTGGAATACAGATAATCCTCCTACATTTCGAATATTTAAACAACTTCTACAAGATATCTCTCACTTAGAGTATCAAACATATGCATTAAAACATAGGATGGACCTATACAATGATTTATGGGGGTGCCTTATTGACCTCTGACCTTTCAAATGTGGTAAGCAAGTCAAACTCCAGACCAGAAATCTAAGTAATAATAAAGTAATGATTGTGAAGTAATGATAACAGTTATTACTATATCGGCAATATAAACTGATAATGAATTATAATGAAAATTACAATAACAGAAGTTTATAATGGAAGTAGAGTCATAAATAACATCATATCTGGAGATATGACAGGGGGCATATGGTGACGATCAGAGAGCCATAGAAAAGATGCAAACAGATATTTTATTCTTTTTTTTTAATTTTTACAACTGTTATTTTTATTTAATTTAATTTTTTAATTAATTTATTTATTCATTCTTTTTTTTTCCATACTCTGCGGCTTGTGTTTTGTTTTCTGGTCAACTTCTGTGCCCATATTATTATGTCCATTAGTATTATCACTTATTAAGCTTACTAGCATACTAGCTATTATTATTATTAATATTATTTATATATTATTATTTTATATATGTGTGTACCAGTGACGTGCGGTGAGGTTCATGGCTGGTGAGGCACTGATGTCTTCACAATCAGATTTACAAACATATAAACCAGGTGTCAGTGTGACTTCTGCTGTTGCCTTTGAGACTAGTTCAGAAATGCGGCTTCACTTTGTGCCACCCTCATGTCATTTTCACAGCAAAGTCTGTTCCGTGTCTCATGCCGTGAGAACAGCACATCGAGCGGTGCATTTGGCGAATTGAGAAGAGCGAGTCTTTCGTCCCGTGTCTGGATCAAACTATTAGCTCCTTTAGTGTTGGTTTTCCTTTAATTATAACCTCCTGCTTCGACTGAAAGTCCAGTTTAGAAAACTGTTTGAGCTTTAATATGTAATCTTCCTCCATTTAAGGGCCAGACACGAAGAAAAAAGTGAACTGCTAAAGTTGACTGGCTAACTCTAAATTGTAGTCCCTAACTCCCTATTCTGCAGGAGTTACAAGAATCCCTGGGCTCACGAGCGCCTCCTAACTTGAGGCAGGGGTAACTGGTGAAGCACGCCTCACCTGGCACCTCTTCACTGCAGCTATAACGTGCTCAGCCATTAAAGGGTTAAAACAGCAGCTTAGCTACAGCACAGTCAGTCCACGGTGACGCATGCCTCACCGCATGCGTCTTTTCTCAGGATTTCAACTGTAAATGTAAAAAATCAGCAATTTTGAGTAAAAAAAAAAAGAATAAAATTGCAAAGTTAAATAGAAAATAATGTACAAATCATTGGACAAATATAACCATTTCACCTGACAGCATCAGGTGTCAGGTGATATTTATTTATGTGTATATACATATTTACATGTGTGTATGTATATATATATATATATATATATATATATATATATATATATATATATATATATATATGTATATGTATGTATGTATATATATATATATATATATATATATATATATATATATATATATATATATATATATATATATATATATATATATATACACACACACACACACATATTATATGTGTGCAAGTATATGATATGTGTATGCATATATGGGGATGTATGTGTGTATGTATATATACTTTTTTTTTTCTTTTTTTCTGTCTGGTCTTGTCCTTACCTGGTGCCCAGGGCAGAGGGGTGGGAGGGCAGCAAAATGTTAAAATAAATATGAATTAAAAAAAAGAGACACCTCAGGAGGGGGAAGCAGTGCTTCATCAACACTGTTTACAGTGTGGATGGAGAGCTGCTGACCTCAACTGGGAATGTTGTCGAACAGTCCTCAATCCCACCGTCAAGTCTTCCGAGGAGGAAGCAGAGACTGGGGACCCGGAGGCTTGTCATTCACCCTGGCCTCGAACCTCGGGTTCAGGTGGAGCAGTTCGTTTTTTTATTCCGGTCGCAGGACACTGGACCAAATGGGCTTCCTCCACAGCATGGCTGGGTGCTCCCTTATAGGGTGACATAGGGTGAGGAGCTCAGTCACACAGGAGCAGCTCGGAGTAGAGCCGCTGCTCCTTCATGCTGAGAGGAGCCAGCTGAGGTGGCTCGGCCATCTACTCAGGATGCCTCCTGGACACCTCCCTAGGGAGGTGTTCCGGGCATGTCCCACCAGGACAAGGCCCTGGGGAAAACCCAGGACACGCTGGAGGACATGTCTGGGGTGGGGGAAGTCTGAAAGTCCCTGCTTAGACTGCTGCCCCCACGACCCGGCACTGGATAAGTGGAAGAAAATGGATGGATGGATAACAATAATAATAATGGACTTTTTTTTCTCCCAAATCATTAAAAGCTGGAGTCATTTGACTTCCTCACATTGTGCCCCATCATAAATAAGGCCCCTGTGATTTTTTTCACAAGTCCACAACAAACAGATGCACTTTTATCATTCCTGGGTTTGATCAAATATGGCCGACTTTCTGTACGTTTTAGGGCGGGGCCATAATAATAATTTTTGTCATGTCCTGACATGTTCTATTTTTTTATGTGATTTTCAGATTTTTACCTTGACTTTTTTCCCCGAGTCAGGCTCCCGTTAGCCTAATGAAAATCAAAGTTTGAGGTGGCACTACCAAGTCGTCTTTTATTATTTTTTCTTGGGATCTTTGGTGACAGTTATAGCTTGTCAAGTTCTAATTTTTGATACCACTCACTGGCATGTTGGGGCGTGTTTATTACTTGATGTTTGCCATTATCCGGGTTTTGGACGCGGTTTTAATGAGTCCCTCGCCGGGATATTATCCCAGGCTCGGGCTTAATGAAATAAATAAAAAATAATAATAAAACACAATTTAATGTGTGAAAAATATTCATAGTTTTGACCCTCTGCCTGAATCATAGGAGTCAGGTGCTCCGCCGAACCCCTGAGACTGACTCACCGAACCCCTAGGGTTCGATCAAACCCAGGTTAAGAACCACTGTTCTAGTCCTAATTTAGGAAAACAGTTAGGCCTGGGTCAGTCTTGTTCTAGTGACTAGAACAAGACTGACCCAGGCCTAACTGTTTTCCTCAGCAGTACAAAATGCTGTCCTCCTCTTAGGGTCAACCCTCCAGTCCACCAGGACTAAATTAGGACTAGAATCTAGTCCTAATTTAGTCCTGGTTTAGGACCAAAATTAAACCAGAACTAAACCAGGACTGGAGGGTTGACCCTAAGAGGAGGACAGGAGGGCATCTGGGTCTCACCTGAGCTGTGAAAAAGGTGTGCAGTTTGTGGGCATCTGCCTTCATTCGGCTGGCCCCACTTCCCTGCTCCTCCTGACTCTGCCTCCTGGACTTCAAAAGTTTTTTCACAACATGCAGTGCCACCTCCTGGTGCAGCCGAGTCAGCACAGTCTAAAAAGAGACAGTAGTAGACCAGGACTAGATCAGGACCTGGTGACAGGTGTTACCTGGCGACAGGTGGGCTTGAGGTCCTGCAGTCGGTCCAGTTCAGGACTGAGAAAGTCCAGGAGTGAGTCCATGACTGGGAGAGTCTCAGAAACCCATGGCTGAGTCCAGAGTCCAGACAGCAGCAGCTGAAAACATGAGGGCAGAGTTGTGTTATGGGCGGACTCTTACCTTTTGTATTTAAACAGTTTAAAAAGTTAACGTCATTATAATTAAGGTTTAATTTAGAATCTTGCCTAGTCTTTTGCAACATAGACAGATGTGCTATATGATAAAGGTACACACAGTATGGACAGATGTGGTGGCTTAACTCTAATAGTCATAACACAGTCATGGGCAGGACGGACTCACCTTCAGCTGTAATTGGATGGTGCTGGTCAGACTACAGTACCCACAATCCCTCAGGGCCGAGAGTGACTCCAAACAGCGCTGTCTAAGAGCAGGGTTCATTTGCCGACTCAGGACAAAGTTCCTGAAGGCAGCACAGTAAGAGTGTATGGGTTTGTGTATGTGCATATGTGTTTCTTCATATCTTCATGTTGTGAAGAAAATATTCTCATCATGTGTCTCTACGTAAATGCTTTTGTTCTGTGTTAGTCCCAGAGCAGACATGAACATGTCTGAAGGCTCTGTCCCACCTTCCAGAACACTGGAAGGAAGAGACTAGAGGCAGACTGAGGAGAGACTCCAGAGGGCTGCCGTTCTGTGGCCATTCCTGTTCTGTTCATATCTGCCGCAACAAAGAATAAACCTTTTTTTATTTCAAAACTCACCAGGCTTCAGAAATGGATTATTATTCATCAAAACAGATATTATTTTTCCACAATAATGGTGTCAGAAGAGTGGCTTTGGCTTCTGTCCTGGATCACCATTGCTGGATTTAAATATGTTTTGCCTGGTGATCTTTTGCAATACAGACTTTATTTAATCTGAGCTCATTTTAAAAGGATACCTTCATCTACAAAGCCACGTAAATGCTCAAAGGACAATGTATTTTGGAAATGCAAAATGCTTAAATGGAGTTCTACAAACACACCCAGTGGCCTTAGTCCTAATCCTGTACTATTTTTAATTCACCTCACAAGAGCTAAAATTCACGTATTTCAATTACTTGATTGCATTTTTCAATTGTTTTGGCTCCAAAAGCTACTCTAACACCAATATGCAGATACAATCCCAACAAAAATGGGAGGAGAGCCAGTCAAAAAAAAAAGAGTAGATTTAAGATTTTTTTGGCTGGTGAACATGGGATTAGTTGTGCTACTTTGCATAATATTTACTATTGAGACCTACTTGAAGTTATTCTCCAGAGTAAGGTTTAGGAGTCATTATGGCTAACTACTGTAATGACTCCTAAACCACATGTTTGAGAGTATGTCAGACTCTCTGACCTGAGCTGCTCCTCACAGACAAGCTGAGCCTTTATAACAGACGCTTGGTTCCTCTGGTCCTTCTTCAGGTACTCCTCCAGAGAACACCTGTATCTGCCAAGACACATCAGGAGTTAGTCTGCATCAGTCGTCATGGTGATGGGTGACCAATGTCCCTTATAGGGTAAAAAATTCAACACACGGAGAGCGATGAACTGCAACAGCAGTTTCACGAGTTGAGCTCTGGTCCTGGGCAGATCGAGAGTTTTCTACAGATTTGATTGGCTGTGAAATTTGAGGGAAATATGGCACGAATAGTCGCAGGTATGCAGCCAAGCAGACCTATGGGATTTTTACACAAATAATGGACAAACTAATGTTTACTCTACGTCGCATCAAAAGTAAAACGCTGGAACGCTCAGAAAAGCACCTGATATCTGAGTCTGATATCTCCTCCTCTCCTTGTATACATCCATCTATTTTTCTTCCACTTATCCGGAGCTGGGTCGCAGGGGCAGCAGGGACCCCCAAACTTCCCCTCACCCCAGACACGTCCTCCAGCTCCTCCTGTGGGACCCCAAGGCATTTCCAGGCCAGCCGAGAGACATAGTCCCTCCAGCGGGTCCTGGGTCTTCCCCGGGGTCTCCACCCGGTGGGACATGCCCAGAACACCTCCCTAAGGAGGCGTCCAGGAGGCATCATGAGCAGATGGCCGAGCCACCTCAGCTGGCTCCTCTTGACATGGAGGCTCCACTCCAAGCTCTGCCCGTGTGACCGGGCTCCTCATCCTATCTCTAAGAGAGCACCCAGCCACTCTACGGAGGAAACCCATTTTGGCAATCTTGTCCATTTGGTAATTACCCACAGCTCATGACCATAGGTGAGGATAGGTATGTAGATTGACCGGTAAATGGAGAGCTTTCCGCTGCTTGTCGCCTGTCAATCTCACACTCCATCCTTCCCTCACTCGTGAACAAGACTCCGAGATACTGGAATTCTTCCACTTGAGGCAAGTACTCACCACCCACCCAGAGACGGCAAGCCACCTTTTTCCGGTGGACAGCTAGGGCCTTGGATTTGGAGGAGCTGATTCTCATCCCAGCCGCTTCACACTCGGCAGCAAACCGCCCCGGTGCTGGCTCGATGAAGCCATCAGGACAACATCATCTGCAAACAGCAGAGATGAGATCCTGTGGTTCCCGAACTGGACCCCCTCCAGCCCCTGGCTGAGCCTAGAAATTCTGTCCACAAATATAATGAACAGAACCGGTGACAAGGGACAGCCCTGGCAGAGTCCAACATGTACCGGGAACAGGTCTGACTTACTGCCGGCAATGCAGACGCAGCTCCTGCTCTGGTCATACAGGGACTGGACAGCCCTTAGCAAAGTGCCCCGAACCCAAACTCCTGGTGCACCCCCCAAAGGACACCACAAGGGACACCATCTGTGAATAAAATTGTGTTTGTATTTTTTTTGTCATGTAATATACTATATTTGAAGTGTTAGACTTTAGAAGTAGGTCATGGGTAAATATCAAGCTAATAGATTGAAGCTGTGTAACTGAACTGGGAAAGCAAATAATGGGGGTGCATGGGAGTGCAAGTGAAAGGTCAAAAGACCTTGTAACCTGAACTGAAAGCAGGAGATGTCTGTCTGGAAAGAGATTGATTGCTGTTGTTAAGAGGGAGCTCTGGGTTAAAACGTGTTAAATGAATGTATGCTTTGTTTTAAAGAATACGTCATGGGTCTATAAAAGTGTGTCCTGAGAGGAGGGAAGATGAAGGCTTTGGAGACATCGTCCGCTTGGCACGATGTCCAAGTCTTCTCCCTCTGATCAGAGAAGTGAAAAGTCCAATACTTGAGTCTTGAGTCTTTTTGGTAAACAGCACGTCAGAACGGAGTTTTCTTGACACCATCAAATGCC
Source organism: Periophthalmus modestus (assembly GCA_019594935.1). Lineage (NCBI taxonomy): Eukaryota > Metazoa > Chordata > Actinopteri > Gobiiformes > Gobiidae > Periophthalmus > Periophthalmus modestus. The sequence goes on along the minus strand of JAIEZT010001328.1, from coordinate 20,475,536 downwards.
TTCTCCAAATCCACAAAAAACATGTGGACTGGTCCCATGAGCTGGTCCAGTGTTCCATGGCCGGGATGAAAACCACACTGCTCCTCCTGCATCCGTGGTTTGACTATTGGCCAGATGCTCCTCTCCAGTACCCTGGAATAGACCTTACCGGGAAGGCTGAGGATTATTATTCTCCTATAATTAGAACACACTCTCCAGTCCCCCTTCTTATATAGAGGTACCACCACCCCAGTCTGCCAGTCCAGGGGTACTGTCCCCCGACCGCCTCGCGATGTTGTAGAGACGTGTCAGCCAAGACAGCCCCACAACATCCAGAGACTTGAGGTACTCGGGACGGATCTCGTCCATTCCTGGAGCCTTGCCACCGAGGAGCTTGCCAACCACCTCATCCAGTGTGATGGACCCAGATGACCCCAGATCCCCAGTCACTGCTTCCTCCTCGGAAGACGTCACAGTGGAATTAAGGAGATCCTCAAAGTATTCCTTCCATTGTCCGACAACATCACCAACTGAGGTCAGCAGCTCTCCACCTGCACTGTAAACACTGTTGGTGAAGTACTGCTTCCCCCTTCTGAGAGACCGGACAATTTGCCAGAATTTCTTTGAGGCCGCCCGATAGTCCTCCTCCCCGAACTCCTCCCAACCCTGAGTTTTTGCCTCTGTGACAGCACGAGCTGCAATGCGCTTGGCCCGCCGGTACTCATCAGCTGCCTCAGGAGTCCCACAAGCCAACAAAGCTCGATAGGACTCCTTCTTCAGCCTGACGCCATCCCGTACTTCCGGTGTCCACCATCGGGTTCGGGGATTGTTGCTGCTACAAGCACTGCAGATCTTACGACCACAGCTACGAGCACCCGCATCAACAACAGAGGTGTCCCCAGCCTCCCCAGTGATCAAGGAGAAGCTCTCCCAGGGGTGCGAGGGGTGGTGAAGACTACCCTGACAGAGGCCTCTGCCAGACATTCCCAGCAGGCCCTCACGATATGCTTGGGTTTGCCAGGTCTGTCCGATTTCCTCCTCTGCAAGCGGATCCAACTCACCACTAGGTTGTGATCGGTTGACAGCTCTGCCCCTCTCTTCACTCAGTGTCCAAGCAGAGATCAGATGACACGACAACAAGTCGATCATCGACCTCCAACCTAGGGTGTCCTGGTGCCAAATGCACAGATGGCCACCTTTGTGCTCGAACAGGGTGTTCGTTATCGACGGATTGCAGCTAGTACAGAAATTCAATAACAGATCATTGCTCAGGTTCAGATCAGGGAGGCCATTCCAATCACACTCCAGGTGTCACTGGCATTGCCCACATGGGTGTTGAAGTCCCCTAGGAGAAGAACGGAGTCCCCGGTCAGTGCACTGTCTAGTACCCCTCCCAGGGACTCCAAGAAGGCCAGGTACTCGGCACTGCTGTTTGGCACGTAGGCCGACACAACTGTGAGCGACCTGTCCCCGACCCGAAGGCACAGCGATGCGACCCTCTGTCACGATCCCTGCCTGTTGTCCTCCTGTGTCGCGCTCCCCCTCCCTCCGGCTGCCTCTGGAGCTGGGTGGAGCCTCCAGCCTCCTGCTCACACACCTGCACCTCATCCCGAAGATTACCCTCACCTGCCGGGGAGGATAAGAAGGAGTGGAGGCTTCTATTCGGGGCGAGAACGTCCGCGTGTGAAAACGTGAATTCCTGCACTCTGCCTGTTCCTAGCTCATCCCGACTTACCTTGTCTCTGCTCCTCTTCAGATTCCGCCTTGGATCCGCTCCCGAGACCCGCACCAGCACTCCCGCACTCCAGCACCGGTATTGTGACCGCACTCTGTTTCCTGCACTTGTGTGTCCCCCTGGACTTGGAAAACACACCTACGCACCCGGCTCGTACTAGAACTGTACTTACCTTACCACTTTGTTGTAAATAAACACTGTAAAGACTTGTGAGCTTCGCATCCTTGGTCCTCTGTTCTGGCCCCGTTACGACACCCTCTCAATCACCAGGGCTGGGCCCCTGCTGGGCTCAGCCCGAAGGAGAGAGGTGGGGCCCGGTCATCAGCCACTCACTCTTGAGCACCCCAACCCAGGCCTGGCTCCAGGGTGGGGCCCCCGGTGCCCCCGGTCCAGGCGACGTAGCTGACCTTGCTTTTACACTCGCCATAAGGGCTTTTGGACCGCTCTTAGTCTGATCCGTCCTCCTGGACCTGTTTGCCATGGGTGAACCTACCATGGGAATGAATGAATCCCCTGACAACATAGCTCCCAGGATCATTCCCAGGATCATCCACCACCCGGTGGCGGTTCAGGGAGGGGTCTCCCAATCTCCTCATAGTATTTTAAGAAATATAAAGTTTGGGGACAGAGATAGTGAGTTTTATCTTTCCTTCGCGTTGGTTTTTGCAGTTCTCATGTCAGCTCAGTGCTCTGTCAAACAGACCCTCTCTGGTTGGCTGTAGTGTCAGTAACACTCAAAAGAGTTGAACATTTTTCAACTTTCAGGACGATGCTGCAGACCTATATGTGCACACTGACATAGCCTCGCCAGTATGTCGACTTCTCGCAATTTTTGTGAGTTCGCAAACTCTTGAGAATTTGTCTTAAACAGCTCCAGCTCAATCGTGATTGGTACGAGGACCCCAAATGAACCAAAACAAACATGGCGATGCAAACAGACGTAATTTTGTGGAGGAAAGATGTCTGCTTCTCCCTCAACTGGATGTAACTCAAGTTAGATTTTTCTGCTATAGTGATGTTTCTTGCAAATCAGCATGAAGTATCTGTTTGAACGGTCCAGTCACTGGATACATGCTTTGGTGCAGGACAGAGGTGGCCTGGACTTAGATAGTGTCTTCCTAAACAAATGTGGTAATCACTCTATTCTTGTGTTAACATATAGTTATTATTTTTTATGCCTCAATGAGAATGTCTCACTTTACGTTCTTACCATGGGTTATACGGTCACCTGCCTTTTCTCACAGACAGGGAGGCGACTTGAGCTCGCTGTCTATTCCGTGTATACTAAACACTGAACGAGCTGTAGAAACGAGCTGTTCTGAGTTACAGGATACGTGAAGTTGGAGGGTTTGAAAAATTATAGTGTTTATACTTGTAATGGCATTATTATATATAATGGTTCTGCTGTTTACTAGTGCAGTTGCAGAGAGTTAGGAATGAGGAAGTTTTATATTATGATGCTGATTTTCAGGGCTTTGGTTGTTACCTTTTGTAGCAACGTTTTTTCATTTATCTCGTTTTTTATTTGTGTTTGTCTTATCTTTGTTGTCTTTGTGCTACTCACTTTGCTAGAGAATATGTATCAATTTCAATCACTGGATCCTAATATTGGCCCATGCCACTTAATAATGGGGTACGTTCAGTGCTAACATCTCTTTAGCACCAGGCAGTACACTAAGACTGGTTAGCTGGAATGTGAAGTGGTTGAACTCTCCAGTAAAAAGGAAGAAGTTTTCAATCACTTAAAACAGTTAACCACAAAAATAGCTTTTTTTTTTTGCAAGAAACACATTTGAAAATGGCAGATCACCTTAAGCTTCAGTTTGCCATACCACTCCTCCTTCCTCCTTAAAGCACGGGGTGTTGTTGCTATCCTTGTTCATAAAGCTGTTCCACTTTCAGTGACTGAGGTGACATCAGAGCCCAATGGACACTATGTCATAATATTAGGCAAAATTTGTGGAAACAACCTTGCTCTAGTAAATGTATATGGACCAAATTAAGACTGTGAGGACTTTTTTAAGAAAATGTTTGTTTTTTTTTACTTCATGACTTGCAAAACGGCCAACTTATTGTTGGAGGCGATTTTAACTGTTGTCAGAGCTTGACCATTCTTCAAACCATATACCATGTCTAAATCTTCCAGAGTAATACAACTATTTATGCAGCAGTACGGCGTTTTGGACATTTGGCGATATCTCAACCCAAGTGCCCAACGGTTCTTCTTCTCCCCGGTGCATGGCACATTCTCACGAATAGACTTTTTCCTGGTGGACAATAGCCTGCTTTCTACAGTGAAATCCTGTGAGTACACCCCAATAGTGATATCGGACCACGCACCTGTTACTTTGGACGTCTCTCTACCGGGCAACTCCCTGTCTCGGTGACTGGCGACTGAACCCACTATTGCTCAATGAATTTGTATTAACGATTAATGAGCATCAATTAATGTCACACCAGATGTTTCTGCAGCCACTATTTAGGAAGCATGTAGGCTTTTTTGTGAGAGGTGATAATATCTTCACAGCTCACCAAAGTAAGGTTGCTTCTCAAAAGACATATGCTCTCTGCACAGCTATATCTGAATTGCAGACTAAGTGTGCAGAATCCCCTAATGCTGACCTCACCAAAGCTGCTCATTAAAAAGGCTGAATTTGATTCTATGGCCACTGATAAGGTGGTGCATGCGCCCTTCACCAGTGGTGAACTTAAGAATGCTGTCATGTCTATGCAGAGTGGGAAAATTTCTGGTCCTGATGGTTTTCCATCAGAATTTTACAAGTTTTTTATTGATAAGCTGTCCCCCTTGATGCTCAACATGTTACAGGAATCTGCAGATTCTGGTGTTCTCCCAGTTACTTTGTGGCAAGCTACTATCTCCTTTATTTTAAAGAAGGATAAAGATTCTCGCCTTTGCAGTAACTACCGTCCAATCTCATTGTTATGTACAGATGTTAAAGTTCTAGCAAAAATGTTGGCTAAATGTATGGAGTCAATAATGCCTACAATAATTAGTCCTGACCAGACAGGGTTAATTAAGACCAGACATTCATATCAAAATGTCAGGCGCTTAATGGACATTTTATACTCCCCGTCGACATCCGACACCCCTGAAATAATTATCTCCATGGACGCCGAAAAAGCTTTCGACCGGGTAGAATGGCCGTATTTATTTTACACCTTGAAACGCTTTGGTTTTGGTGACAAGTTCATATCCTGGATCAAATTATTATATTTCTCCCCCATGGCACGTGTTTGCACTAACAATCATTTCTCTGAATATTTCTCTTTAGGCCACGGAACTCATCAGGGTTGCACCCTGTCTCCTCTCTTGTTCGCAATAGCTATAAAGCCACTTGCAGCTGCCATCAGATCAAGTTCTATGCATGGCATCATGAGGGGTGGTTTGGTTCACAAAGTAGCTTTATACGCTGATGACCTGTTGCTTTTTGTTTCAAACCCAGATATCTCTATGCCCTCAGTTTTGACTTAACTTAAGGAATTTGGGGAGATTTCAAGTTATAAATTAAACCTTAATAAAAGCGAACTTCTCCCTGTCAATCCAGCTGCCACTACATACCCTCTTGCCAGCTTGCCTTTTAAAGTATGTCTACAGAGTATCAAGTATTTAGGTATTTATGTTACCAGAGAATTTTCGGGTCTCTTTAAGACCAACTTTAATCGATTGCTTGACCACTTAACTTAGGACCTGCATCGTTGGTCCATGCTGCCTCTCTCTCCTGCAGGTAAAATTAGTTGCATCAAAATGAAAATACTACCTAAATTTCTTTATCTTTTTCAATGCATACCAGTGTTTATTCCTAAACGTTTTTTTTTCCCAATCACTTGATAGCTCTATTGCACATTTTTTTATGGAACAAAAAACCTCCCAGAATACGGAAGATTACATTGCAAAAAGGCAGGGAAGATGGAGGACTTGCCTTACCAAACTTTCTATTTTATTATTGGGCTGTTAATATCCGGTCAATGTTATTTTGGTGCCGTAATAACAATGACATGCCAATCTGGTTTCCAATAGAGGAGACCTCATGTAATTCTGCTTTGTTGTTCTCCCTCTTGTGGCTTCCTCTTAAATCATCACCCAGAACACATTCTAATAACATCGTCAAGAACTGTCTTAAAATTTTGACTCAGGTTAAAGAACATTTTGGGTTTCAGGGAATCCCTCGTTTGTCCCCTTTCTCTTCTAATACTCTGTTCCCTCCGTCACTTACTGATGGAACTTTTGATATATGGAGGAGCCGTGGATTGGTTTCTGTAAAGGATTTTTAGGTGGGAGGGGTTTTGGCTTCTTTTGCCCAACTACCCTCTAGCTTTAATCTGCCCAATACCCACTTCTTTAGGTTTCTACAGGCCCGAAACTTTATTGGCAGACACTTTCCTTGCTTTCCTAGTAATCCTGATGCTACTGTCCTCGATACTGTCATGGAAATCAAGCCCTTTCTGAAAGGGGCAATTTCCAAAATATATAGCTTGTTATTTTCCTCTCTTGGTGTCACATTTGATCATCTTCGTGTGGCTTGGTCTGAGGAATTCGAGGTGGAGATCGATGATGAACAGTGGAGGTCCGTTCTCAAACGTATTCATTCCTCTTCAGTCTGTGCACAGCATTGTATCATTCAGTGTAAGGTGGTCCATAGAGTGCACTGGTCTAAGAGTAGGCTTGCCCGAATCTTTCCTGGCACCAATCCCAACTGTGAAAAATGCAATCTAAGCCCAGCAAATCTCACTCACATGTTTCTGACCTGCCCTGCCTTATCCACATATTGGGACACTATTTTTGACTCTTTCTATTATTTGCAATGCTAGAGTTCAGCGGTCCCCATTGACTGCTCTTTTTGGGATTCTTCCAGCCGATTACTCCCTGTCACCCAGTTTTGCTGATCTTGTTGCCTTTCTTACATTGTTGGTCAGGCGGTCCATTCATTGCGCTGGAAAGACCCTCACTCACCCACTCACTCTCATGGATAAAAGAAACTTTATGAAACTGGCGAAAATAAGGCACTCTCTCAAAGGCTCTGACTCTAAATTTACTGAAGTCTGGTTACCTTTTCTAGATCATGTCATGTCTTGGACACTTTTGACACTGGAGACCCCATGAACTGCCTTTTATTTCACATATACAGGGATATCAAGTGGTTGATCTAACTCTGCTAAGTGTTTTAGTAGTGCATATTCTGTCTATTTTTATCCCTGTTTTTGTTTTAGTTTTTTATTTCTTTTTTTATTTTTTCCTCATTCATTTGTTAGGGGTTTGTTTTGAGGGAGGGAGGGGATAGGCACTTTTCTGTGTTAGCCATCTGTTGGTGTGTGTATATATGTTTAAACGTGTGTACATTAAAAAACTGTTCATCTCTTATATTAGCCTTGGAAACTGTACCTTTCTTTGTAATCTGTTTTGTTTTGTATATATTCTGGATAATCTTTAAATAAATCATACAGTTTAAAAAAAGAAAAAGAAAAAAGGATGTGGCCTGATTTGGGGACAACAGGATTTTTGCTGCAGACCATATCCTACACCGCCATTGTGACCCCTGACGTGACCAGTTAACAAACACAGATCCTAAATATCACAATAGGATAAACATGGACACATGTCAGTAAAAGAAAAACACCTGCTGAGGAAATCTGGAAGCTCCAACAAGATCTGCGTCTGGTCTGGTCTATTGTCTGGACTCTGGTCTGGTCTCAAACACCTTAGATCTTGCACGGCTCCATCTATCACCTGAAAAATCCCCAGGGATTAGTCTGTGCCACACTTTATTAAATAATTTATAATAACTATAATAACAGAATCTACTGACCTGGATGATGTCCAGAGCAAGAGGACTGAAGCAGAACCCATCGATATCTTCAGACCCACAACCCGATCTCCAGGACTCCTCTTCCTTCACAAGAATGTTCCCCAACCACAACTGCACCCGGCCCTGAGAACAGCCAACACAGACCCCTGAGAACAGCTAGCACAGACCCTGAGAACAGCTCAAACCACGAACAGCTAACAAACACCCCTGATACAGCCCAAACCAAAAACAGCTAACACTCCCTGAAAACAGCTGAAATAAAGAGCACCTAACACAGACCCTGAGAACAGCCCAACCCAAGAACAGCTAACACAGACATTGAGAACAGCCAACATAGACCACTGACAAAAGTTAGTAGTACCTGGGTGGAGTCCTGGTGCTCGTCTTGGATCTTCTTGAGGACCAAAGGGCTCAGTAAAGGTCCCAAGTCTGAGATCTTGAGTTGGTCTTTGAGCTCAGGGTGAAACAGCACCTCTCTGACAGTTTAAAGAGGGGGTATTTTAATTACGTGGGGTATGAAAGAGGAGGTATTTACTTATAAGGGGTATTAAAGAGGGGGCAGTTTACTTCTATGGGGTATTAAAGAGGGGGTATTTCAGATCTTCAGGTTACCTTCTAATGTTTTGAAAATGCTATACCCAAAAAAACACATTAACATGTTTTATAAGTATTACTTTCTTTTTTGACGTGTCACTCCTCCTTTTGCTCCTTGCACAAAGTTACTCCCACTTCAAAGTGCCCACTAACAAAACTAGTGGGCACTCTGAAGGGGGAAGGCTGAAGTTCAGATGACACAACGACAAAGTTGTTCATCGACTTCTGTCCTAGGGTGTCCTTTTGCAACGTACACTGATGGACACCCTTGACTAGCACAGAAGTCCAAGAACAAGGTGTCACTGGCGTTGCACATGTGGGGCATTCAAGTCCCCTAGTAGAGCAATGGACTCACCGGGTTGGTGCAGTTTAGTACCCCTCCAAGGACCGTCAAGAAGGCCAGGTACTTGGCAATGCTGTTTGGCCCATAGGCCACCACAACAGTGAGAAACCTGCCCCCTCGTATAACTGGAATGAACTCCAACGCATGTCGATTGAGCTGTGGGGCTATAAGCAAGCCCACACCAGCTCCCCCCATGGGCAACGCCAGATGTGAATGTGAATAGTTTAATGATATTTCATCAGATTTAAATTACTAAATATAACCCCGCCCCTCTCACTGTTGGTAGATGTGATTGGTCCAGAGAAGTAGATAGGCGCGGTCACTGTCCGATGAAACATCTGCAAGCTCCTGGAGTCGGAGTCTGAAGCTGTTGTGGTAAAGTTTCAGGAAGTAGTTCAAAATGTCAATGTGACTCGGATAAACCTGGACTATGGATCGGGACAGGAACAGGAGGTCTCCAAGCAGAACCCGACCAAGTCTAAGGACCTGAACGGAGCAGAGAAGAGGGTCATAGGAGCAGCAGAGAAGGGCAGAGGCAAGGAGCAAGGAGAGCAGAGGAGAGGGGCAGAGAAGAGAGTCAGAGGAGCAGAGGAGAAGAGGAGTCAAAAGAGAGGGGCAGAGGAGAGGAGCAGAGGAGAGGGGCAGAGGAGAGGGGAACAGGAGAGAAGCAGAGCAGCAGCAGATGAGAGGGTCAGAGCAGAGGAGCAGAGGAGAGGGGCAGAGAACAGGAGCAGAGGAGATGAGCAAAGGAGTAGAATAGAGGGGCAAAGGAGAGGGTCAGTGAGGAGCAGAGGAGCAGAAGGGAGGGTCAGATTAGCAGAGAAGAGGAGCAGATGTGAGGGTTAGAGGAGCAGAGGAGAGAAGGAGAAGAGAGGAACAGAGGAGCAAAGGAGCAGAGGAGAGGGGCAGAGGTGAGGAGAAGAAGAGAGGAGCAGATCAGCGGACGAGAGTGTCAGAGCAGAGCAACAGAGGAGCAAAGTAGAGGGACAGAGGAGAGGGTCAGATGAGAAGAGGAGAGGGGCAGAGGAACAGAGGAGAAGGGCAGAGGAGAGGGGCAGAGGACAGGGTTAGAGGAGCAGATAAACAGGAGAGGGGAAGAGAAGTAGAGGAGGAGAGGTAGAGAGGAGCAAATGAGCAGAGGGGAGGAACAGAGGAGAGTTAGAGAAGCAAAGGCGCAAACTAGAGGGGCAGAGGAGAGAGTTAGAGGAGCAGAGGAGAGGAGTAGAGGAGAGGGTCAGAGGAGAGGAGAGGAGAGGACAAGAGGAGCAGAGGAGAGAGGAAGACAAGAGGGTAAGAGGAGCAGATAGAGGGGCAAAGAAGAGGAGCAAAGGAGCAGAGAAGAGGGGCAGAAGAAATAGATAGAGGAACAGAGCACATGAGAGGGGCAGAGGAGTAGAGGGTCAGTAGAGAGGAGAGGAGAAGAGGAGCAGAGGAGAGGGGAAGACAAGAGGGTAAGAGGAGCAGATGAGAGGGGCAAAGAAGAGGAGCAGAGGTGAGGAGAAGAAGAGAGGAGCAGATCAGCAGACGAGAGGGTCAGAGCAGAGCAGCAGAACAGAGAGGCAGAGGAGAGTGAGAGGGGCAGAGGGGAGGAGTAGAGAAGAGGAGCAGAAGAGCAGAGGAGAGGAGTAAAGGAGTAAAGTAGAGTGGCAGAGGAAAGGGTTAGAGGAACAGAGAAGAGGAGCAGAGGAGAGGGGGAAAGGAGCAGAGAAGAGGGGAAGTGGAGGAGAGGTGCAGAGAAGAGAGGCAGAGGAGAGAGAGGAACGGAGCAGAGGAGAGGGGAAGACGAGAGAAGCAGAGCAGCAGACGACAGAGTAAGAGGAGTAGAGGACAGGGGCAAACAAGAGGAGCAGAAAAGTGGAGCAGAGGAACAGAGGAGAGGAGCAAAGGACTTACCTCTTGTTTGACAGAGGAGGTCAATCTGGTGTGATCCTGGTCTGTACTCTGTGGGTCTTCGGTTTTTGGTCTCAGTCTGAACTTGACCATGTGCTGCAGGAGCATGTTGTGGTTCTGTAATGTCCGACTTGGTCTCCAAACTGGGACCCGATCCAGAGGGAAGTCCAGCCAGCGCTCATCCAAGTCCTCCTGTTCCAGAATACAGACCACAGCCGCCCGGAGCAAGTCTGGAACAGTGACATGATATGAGGGACATGAGGAATATGACATGAGGGACAAGTGAGTCATGACATGAGGGACATCACATGAGGGACACGCGAGACATCACATGAGGGACATGAGGGACACGAGAGATATGAGGGACACTTGAGACATGACATGAAGAAATTTACTTGTATAGCACAGTTCATACACAAAGTAATTCAAAGTGCTTTACAGAATAAGAAAGACATTAAAATCACAATACAACAAATTAAAACATAATCACAAATAATCATCATAAAATGATATAAATAATAAAAAACCTTTCAGTCATACGCACAGCTAAACAGAACCATTTGGAGCCTGGATTTAAACATTGTCAAAGTAGAGACCTGTCTCACATCTTCAGAAAGACTGTTCCAGTTTTTAGCTGCAGAAAACTGAAACACTGTCCCCATGTTTAGGCCTACAGCTGGACTACGGCAGAAGGCCGGCCCCTGAAGTCCTCAGAGTATGGCACTAACATGTGGGGGATGTACATTGGTGCTAGGCCATGGAGAAACTTGTACACAAGCAGAGATTTTTTTAAAGTCTATTCCCTGAGCCACAGGAGCCAGTGCAGAGACCGAAGCACTGGCTTATGTGCTCTTACTTCCTGGTTCTAGTCGACCCAAGTAGCAGCGTTCTGGATGTACTACAGTCTTAAGGCTCATTTGGAGAGGCCACTGAGCAGGCCGTTACAGTGATCTAACTTACTGGAGACAAATGCATGAATAAGTCTCTCCAAGTCTGGTTTTGACAGTATACTTTTGATTTTTGCAATGTTTTTTAGAAGGTAAAAAGATGCAGATGATTTGATGTGGCTGTTAAGGTTAAATTCTGTCTATTATTACCCCTAGATTTCTAGCCTGATTTGAGGTTTTAGAAAGAGACACTGGAGGTGTCTGCTGCCACTTTCTCTTTGTTTCTGTGTTCCTAAGACTATGACTTCAGTCTTGTCTGAGTTTAGCTGGAAAAAGTTGTTTTGCATTCACACACTGATCTGTTGGATGCAGTGACAGAGTGAACCCACTGGCCCATATTCACCTGCTGCCAGTGAGACATAGATCTGAGTTTCATCTGCATAGTTGTGGTGGGACACATTACTGTGGCATATTAACAGCAGCATGTAGAGGCTGAAAAACGGGGGTCCCAGAACTGACCCCTGGGGCAACCCACAGATCAGGGACATTTTATCTGAGACACATTTTCCAATTTCAACAAAGTACTCCCTCTTTTTTTAGATAAAACTTGAACCAGTTTAGTACAGTACCAGAGATCCCCTCCCAGTCCTCTAGATCTAACAGGATCAAGACTTTGTCTGCAAAGACTTTGCCTGCATCAGTGTTCAGGCAGATGTCATTTGTCACCTTGATATAAGCAGTCTGTGAGTGCGATATAAGCAATGCTGTGGCGCGATCTAAAACCTGACTGGAAAACATTGAAAGGAGACGGTCATTTGGAGAAAGTTATAAGCTGTTGGTAAACAACTTTTTCAAGGACTTTGCCTAAAAAAGGCAGATTTGATATGAATCAGTAATTGTTCAGTATTGTGGCATCAAGACTGCTCTTCTTTAGGACAGACTTGATAACCACAGTTTTCAAAGCTCTTGGGAATATTCCAGATTGAAGTAACATGTTAACTATGCAGACGAGTGGTGATAGCAAACTGTGCCCAGTGGGTATCTAGTGGGTAATACATGGAAGAATGGTGACAATCTCTTTGATAGTTTTGTCAGTTACCAGTGCAAAATGAGTCAGTTCTAAGTGGTTGCAGGGGTGTAATTTGCATTGTGTGGAATTGATGGCATTTTTAATGCCCTGAACCTTGTCATTAAAGAATACTGCAAACTCATTGCACTTAGATGTGAAAATATGTTCTAACAGTAGTAGAGCTGGAGAGTTTGTTAATCTTTTTACTGTTGCAAACAGGACACGAGAATCATTACTGCAACTTCCAATAATGTCTGAAAAATACCTCTCCCTTGTTCTACATAAACTGTGGTTGTACATGTATAGGCGATATACAAGGGAAATGAGGAACATGACATGAGGAGCATGCAAGACATGACATGAAATACATAAGAAACACAAGGGACAGGACAAGAGGGACACTGGGGACATGAGGGACACGACATGGGGATCATATAGGACACGCAAGACATGACATGAGGTACATGACAAGAGGAATTTGAGGGACATACGAGACTCATGAGACATGGGACACAAGGGACACACAACATGAGGGGCACGTGAGGCATGACATGAGGGACATGAGGGTTGTAACACGTGGTAGGCTAGGCGGAATGACTGCAAGAGTGTCTCACACTAGATTTGGTAAAGAGCCAGTAAATAGGTGAATGAAACACAGACAAATTAAAGTTGATTATATGAATGATTGTCTGAAATGCGCTGATCTCTGCTATGACTGCTCGTGCTGGAAGGATGATTGTGTGCTCTGATTCATTGGTAACTACAACTGGCAGGTGACAAGGTGAGGTATGTCAATGAGACAGCTTTTGACCAATAGACCACCAGCGAGGGCTGTGGAAGATGGGTGTTCAACAATGACAGATCTTTCTTCTTGTAGAAACCGTGTAGCAAAATGCCCCTCGAGGACTGTTGTTTGGCCAGGTAGGATGGTTTCTCACTGGTTGGAGTGCAATGTTAGAAAGGCTTACTGCTTGTTTGAATTATGGGCATGTCTGTGCTGTAGAATTTTTAGGACGGCTTGGTATCCAAATGTGGAAGGTTGATAATCAACTGGACTGGATTCGGAACGCTTTTGATATGCAATGTCCAATGAGTTGGTGCCAATTAAAATGAGGGGGTGAGATTGCTTGATATCTGGTACAACAAGAGCAAGAGTACTGACTTCGATTTCGGACCCTAGGAATTCAGATGGGAAAATCAGATTCAGTTCAATGTATCCAAGATACGGTTATTGAGGGGTTTGATCTCATGGTCAGCTAAATGGGTGTTGTAGAAAGAGTGTGGAACAGTAGTAACTTGAGAACCGCTGTCCAGGAGGCAGTTAAAGATGGTTCCATTTATTTATACTTGACCTGTGCTTTTTGTACCAATAAGACCTCTTAGCAACAAGTGTAGGGATGATTCATTGGTGTTGGGACGTTGGACCATGGCAGCTCCTGAAAGTCCCTCTGCAGAAGCTGCTGCTAGTTTAACTTATGTTTTTTTTCTTCCCAGATTTGTTGTTTCTGGCGTACTTTAATCCAATCCAATCCACTTTATTTATATAGCACATTTCATAAACAAATTGTTTCCAAAAAGAACAACAATGAAAATACATAGATACTCATTTAATTTCACTAATCTTACAAAAGTAAAACCAGTAAAATCAAATAAGCGCAACTCTATAAAAAGTACAAAAAAATAAAAAATAAATAACTGTACATAAAATCAATATAATACAATAAAACTCATAAAAATAAATAAAAAAAACACAGAGGACCACACAACTCACACGGTGTTAAAAGCCAGAGAATAAAAGTGGGCCTTAAGACGAGACTTAAAACACTCGACAGTGGGAGCTGTTCGAACGTGAGGGGGCAGGGCGTTCCACAGTTTAGGTCCAACCACAGAAAAGGCCCTGTCCCCTCTGGTTTTAAGTCTGGTCTTAGGCACCACGAGCTGGAGCTGGCCCTCAGACCTCAGAGCGCGCACCGGGGTGTAAATCTGGATGAGGTCCGAGATGTAATCCGGGGCCAGTCCATTCAAAGCTTTAAAAACAAACAATAAAATCTTAAAATTAACTCTAAAATTAACAGGAAGCCAGTGCAAAGACGCAAGAATTGGTGTGATATGATCATGTTTTTTGGTTCCTGTTAAAAGTCGTGCAGCAGAGTTCTGGACTAACTGCAGTCGGTAAAGCGAGTTTTGTGAAATGCCCGAATAAAGTGCATTGCAGTAGTCCAGACGAGACGAAATAAAAGCGTGCACGACTTGTTCAAAAAGTTTAAAAGATAAAAAACGGTTTAAACTTGGATAAAAGCCGCAGATGATGATAAAAACTCGATTTTAAAACGCCATTAATCTGCTTGTCAAATTTAAAATCGCTGTCTATGGTGACGCCAAGGTTGGTGACTGTGGAACGCACATAATTTTGAAAAGGTCCCACATGAGGATACTGCCAGAGCCAAACAGTATAACCTCAGTCTTTGCTTCATTCAATTTTAAAAAGTTGTGGGCCAACCAAGCCTTGACGTCACACAGACAGTCGAGTAGGGGTGTCAGGGGGCAGTTGTCTTTTTTAGAAATCGGTAAATAAATCTGGCAATCATCTGCGTAAAAATGATATAAAAGGCCATGTCTTTTAAAAATGTCCACCAGCGGGAGAAGATAAAGTGCAAAAAGAATAGGCCCCAGAATTGAACCTTGGGGGACTCCGCTCACAAGTGGGGAGAAGGCTGAGGTAGAGTCCCCCAGCCTGACTGTGAAGGACCGCCCTGTTAGGTACGACCTAAACCAGTCCAGGGCAGTCCCCCTGACACCCACACAATATTCAAGATGGTTTAAAAGAGTTGAGTGGTCAACTGTGTCAAAAGCTGCAGTCAGGTCTAAAAGCACTAAAATGGCAGAATTACCAGAGTCTGTCATTAAAAACAGGTAATTTAAAACCTTTAAAAGTGCAGACTCTGTGCTGTGAAACGCTTTATAGCCTGACTGGAAAGTGTCTAAAGTTCCATTTGCATCGAGGAAAGGCTGCAGCTGTGCAATTACAGTTTTTTCTAAAATTTTCGACACTAAAGGGAGTTTAGAAATTGGTCGATAATTAGATAAAATTGTAGGGTCAAGACCAGGTTTTTTGATCAAAGGCTCAACAACAGCTTTTTTACAAAAAGAAGGAACAACACAGACTGCTGTTGACAATCTCTTTAACAAAAATTCCAATAGTTCCCCAAACCTCTTTAAAGAACCGAGGTGGGACTGGATCTGTGGAACAGGAGGATGGTTTAAGTTTACTTAACTTGTTTCCTCTTCTGGTCAACGAGACCTGGGTTGGGTCTATTGGGACAGGAGGATGAAAACATGGCCATCTTCACCACATTTGAAGCAGTACCAGGGTCTGGGTTTGACTGAGGCTTGGGGTGGAGTATCGCTGCTGTACTTTGGCTTGTTTGGTTTTGGCTCAGACTTTGAATCAGGAGTTTTTCTGGACAGTAGGGGGGACATTTCACGTTGGAGCTGTTGGATCTGTTTCTTTAAATGTTTTAGTGCATCACTTGTACTCGAGTTTGAACTGGGATTGGAGCAAGAACATGCACTTTAGGACTGCAGATTGACTCTTTGTTTGGAGGAACCAATATGTTTTTTCCTCAAGGATTCTTTGACAATTTGCCGATCTTCTTCAGTTCTCAGTGACAACAACAGCTCTGTTAATGTTGGTGGATAGTCCTTCTTTTGTTCAAGTTGTAATTTTGCTATGACTGAATTGTCCCAGAATCCACGACAGAATTGTTTGAGTGTTTGTCTTTATCTGCTGCTTGAATGCCACCTCTTTTAACCACTGTGCTGAGTGTGAGATGCAATCGTTGAGGGTAAGATGAGGGCTGTTCTCCTGGATTTTGGAGCGTGTTTAAAAATTAAGCGAAGAGGAGAGGTAGCGATGCGGCGAGCTGAGTAGACGCATGTTTTTTGGCTCTGCACTGGATGCCTTGTAAAATATGTATTTTTGAATTGTTTTGAATAAAATCTGCCTCAGTGGGTATGTGATGTCGCTGGATGACTTTTTCAAACAATCTGGCACAAGCAAGAAGACAGAAATGGGCAAACAAGGACATAAGGCTAAAGCTAGCTGTAACGACGTGGTAGTAAGCAACAGTCAAACGCACAAGGTCACGGGCGACATCGAGGATGTGGGCCTAGTGAGTGACCAAGATGAAAACGACTTGGAAAACGGATAAGGTTACTGCTAATATATCCCGAATGCTGGATGACAAGCTAAAGCCTCTCTGGTAAATTCGACAGTTTAATAAAGAGGATGGACACGGTGGAGCAGAGGGTGTCAGATTTGGAGGATGCCGTGCGACGAGCCTCGTATTAGCGCTTTGGAGGCCCAGCTTCAGAGAGCTCTGGAGAGGCTGGAGAGTTTTGAAAATCAGAGCCGTAGGCAGAACGTAAGAATCGTCGGATTGCAAGAGGGTGCGGAGGGCACTTCGCCAGTGGAATTTTTTCAAAAGTGGATCCCGGAGGTCCTGAGCTTGCAGCAGGATATAATGATCGATAGAGCGCACCGCAGTGGCACCGCCGGCGGGACCGCGCACGGTCTTGGTTCGACTGCATTATTACACTGATGCGCAGAGGATTCTCCGTGCCACGAGTGCGAAAGGTAACAGAGTGACGACAACAGGTACAGTGTCCTTCTACCAGGATTTCTCAGCGGCCGTGGCGAAGAGGAGACAGGAGTCCGCTGATGCACGGAGAGTGCTCCGAGAGGCGGGGATCAGATATTCCTTTTTGTATCCAGCTACTGTCAAGATATTTAACCCCGATGGATCCAGTCTTTCTCTCAAGACCACAAAGGAGGTGAAGGACTGAGGACAAAGGAGTGTCACGTGTGGTGGTGAGGTGTGGACTCAAATGCTGCACAAGGAAATGCCCAAGTCCAAAAGTGCCAAAAAACAGGTTTATTTAACAAAAATCAAAAACAGAGCCTGTCCAGAAAAAAAAAAGTCCCAGGACCGGGCAGGGCCAGGAGCATAGACAGAGCCCCCCAGCGGTGCAAACAGGTAACAGGGTCCCGGTCCGAAGGGCAGGGCAGGTGGGCGCTCCTTGCGCGCTGAGTCCATTGTTGGCTGGATCCTTCTGTCAAATGTGGTGGTGAGGTGTGGACTCAAATGCTGCACAACAAAATGCCCGAGTCCAAAAGTGCCAAAAAAACAGGTTTATTTAACAAAAAACGAAAACAGAGCCTACAGGATCTACAAGGAAAAACAGGAGCCAAACACAAGACAGGAACCAAACAGGGCAAACAGAAGACAAGGATCCAGCAACTAAGCAGGGACTAAACAGAATATAAAGGCTGCCCCCCTGATTGGCAACAAGGAACAGGTGCGGAGCCAACCAGGGAGGCAGCAACCAAAAACAGGGCTGGATCCGGAGTGGGGATGCGACGGGAACAGGAACAGGAACAGGAACCAGAACCCACCGGCGGGGCAGACCAGAAGGGAAGGGGACAGAACTCCCGGGGGGGGGGCAACGGGCAGAACAAGAACAGAACCCCCCCCCCCCGATGGGGCAGACCAGAAGGAACAGGACCAGAGCCCCCCGGTGGGACGAGCTGGCAGGGTCGGCGGCAGGGCAGGGTGCGGGGCAAGACAGGTTGCGGGGCAAGACAGGGCACGGGGCAAGACAGGGTCCGGGGCAAGACAGGGTCCGGGGCAGGACAGGGTCCGGGGCAGACAGTTCAGAGCCTTCGGTGGGGCAGCCGGGCTAGACCATCACACAGACTTTTTAGAATTCCTCTCATAGCTGTACTTTGGTGTAGGATACAGGATACACCTAGATACCCTAGGGGCGACAGTAGCTCAGTTGGTTGGGTGTTTGTCCACTGATCCGAAGGTTGGCGGTTCAAATCCCGCTCTCTACATAAACATCATTGGTTGAGTGGTTGGATCCACTGACTTGAAGGTTGGCAGGTGCAATTCCAACCCTCACAGATGAATGCTGTCGTTGTGTCCTTGGGCAAGACACTTAACCCACCTCGCCCCCAGTGTCTGCGTACACTGGTGTATGAATGTGTGTGTGGATGGGTGACTGGTTTCTAAAGCGCTTTTGCCTTGAAAGGTAGAAAAAGCGCTTAAAA
This sequence comes from Periophthalmus modestus, assembly GCA_019594935.1. Classification (NCBI taxonomy): domain Eukaryota; kingdom Metazoa; phylum Chordata; class Actinopteri; order Gobiiformes; family Gobiidae; genus Periophthalmus; species Periophthalmus modestus. The sequence goes on along the minus strand of JAIEZT010001328.1, from coordinate 20,457,102 downwards.
AGGCGACCATTTTAGATAGTTGCATTCTTTTGTTTTGTTTTGTGTTTTATTCATATTCGTTATTTTGTTAGTATTATCATTTGTTATGAGAGGGTCGTTTGGTCCGGGCCTTGTGTTTGGGTTTTGCCTGGAACCAGTTCTTTGGGGTTTATGTTCGAGGTTGCGGGCTGGTCTATTGTATATTTGGCAATTTAGAAAAAACGAGAGAAAGCAAAAACAAAAACAATGTCTATATAAATTATGTCTAATATATCGTTAAAAATACGCACTTGGAATGTAAAGGGGTCCAATAATGTAGTTAAGAAAAAGTCCATTCTGAATACTTTGAAAAAATTATCAGTCCAGATTGCTTTCCCTCAAGAAACTCATCTTACTGATGACGAGCATAGGAAGTACTGTAAGGAATGGGTGGGTCAAGTTTTCTTTTTTTGTCGAACAAAAGAGGAGTTTTAAATCTAATACATAAGAATCTCCCTTTTACTGCCACAGTCACCCATAAGGACAAAGAAGGGAGGTATATTTTTGTCAGAGGTGTGTTATATGGTGTAAATGTTCTTCTCGGTAATGTTTATGCCCCAAATGTACAGGATGAGGAGTTTTATACAGAGTTACTTGGTCAATTAGTGGACATGGAATGTGATAATGTAATATTGGGGGGTGACTTCTATTGTGTTTTATGTCCAGAGTTGGACAGGCTTCCTCTACTGTATACTCTAACCAGGAATTCTAAAGCGCTTTTGCAAATTCTTAATGAGCTGGATCTTGTTGATATTTGGGGACATCATAATCCACTCTTGAAACATTTTACTTTCCACTCGAATCCTCATCTGTCAGCATCTCGCATAAATTATATTTTTTTATCAAAACGTATTTGCCAACTTGCTGAACACGTGACTTTTGGTCCTATAAGTCTCTCTGATCATGCTCCTGTATTTCTTAGTATGCAACCCCTGCGAGCTATTGAGTGAGCGATCTGTATCTTAGAGATTGAGTACACTGCTTCTTTTAGACGACAAATTTGTGAAATTTATAATAGAGCAAACATTTCTGTTTCTAGAGAGTGATGATACTGAAGGGATTGACCCAAGAATCTTGTGGGATTGCTATAAGGCTTATATGAGAGGGATGATTCTATCTTTTACAGCTAATAAGAAAAAAGAAAGATTAGCAAGACAACTAGAGTTGGAAAACAACCTAAAAAAATTTGAGAAACACTATTATGAAACACAGTCATCTGAAATACTGACCGATCTTAAAGTGACAAGAACAGCCTTGAATAATTTAATAACACGTAAAGCTGAAAAAGATATTATAGTTTGCCAAACAAAGGCTTTTTGAATCAGTTAATAAGCCCAATCGTTTTCTAGCTCGAATCGCAAGAAATGCTCCATCAAATACTTTCATAGCAGCAATTATGGACTCTGATAATGTGAGGCATGTAGACAACAGAGAGATAAACACACGTTTCAGAGATTTCTACATAAAATTATATAGCTCTGAGATTGATACTTTAAAGGCTTAATTCAGGCTTTTTTCTTTTCAAGACTATGAAGGGGAAAATAGGCAGCTTATTACTCAGAGTTTATAATAGATCGTTTGAAGAAGCCAGGCTCCCTGAATCTATGTATCAGGCTAATATTACATTTATAGCTAAAAAAAAAAAAAAAAAAAGGAAAAATTTTGAATTGTGTTCATCATACAGACCTATCAGCCTTCTTGGCGTTGATAATAAAATACTTTCAAAAATACTTGCTATCAGATTGGAGAAAGTGATGTGCTCAATAGTGGAAGCTGACCAAACAGGTTTTATTAAGGGGCGAAATTCGTATCACAATACCAGGCGCCTGTTCAATATTATTCATTTTCTCAACTGTAACAAAATACCTGGTGCTGTGGTTTCTATGGATGCTGAAAAGGCATTTGATAGAATTGAATGGGAGTATATCTTTGAAATAATGGGTAGATTTGGCTTTGGACCAAATTTTGTGAGGTGGATTAAATTATTATACAAAGCACCAACAGCCTCCGTCTTAACTAACGGTCTGCTGTCTCCTCCATTTGAACTGGAAAGGGGTACGGCTCAGGGCAGCCCCTTGTCACCATTACTGTTCACTTTAGCCATTGAACCCCTGGCTATGGCCATTAGACAAGATCCAAATCTTCATGGGGTCACAATAGGGGATAAAGAACACAAGATACTGCTGTATGCAGATGACATCCTTCTGACGTTAACTGATCCTTCTAAATCTCTACCTGTACTGATTAGATGTATTGGGGAATTTGGCCTTATATTGGGCTACAAAGTGAACTTTGACAAATCTGTTATTATGACTTTGGCTGAGTCAGGAAGTGTTGAACCTGCGTATGTTAAGCCCTTTCGCTGGGAACCATTGGGTTTTATATACCTGGGAGTTAGAGTTACACCCACATTGAGTCTGTTGTACAAGGAAACATAAATGTAATGATTGTGGATCTTCTTGAGATGTTGACAAGATGGAAAGCTCTACCAATCTCATTCATAGGACAAATCAATCTCATAAAAATGGCAAAATATTGTTTTTTGTGATTTTAAAATCTGAAGATATAAAAGTAATCAACAAAGCCATGGTTGACTTTATCTGGGCGGGTAGGAAACCAAAACTCAAATTAGAGACGCTTCAGTTGCCCAAAGAACAGGGAGGATGGGGCCTAGAAGAAGTAGAATATTATGTCGCCTGTCAACCTGTTAGGGAGCAAGTTAACCAGTTTAACATACATAGTAAAAAATAATCCTCTACTATATAATGTCCTGTGGGCGTGGGGAAGACCAATGGGCTCGACACACGGGGAGCGACTAACCACAGCGTGCAGCGACACTCATCGCATGGGCTTTAAAATCGAACACACGGGCAGCGACAAACTGCAGTGACTAGCGGCAGCTTGTCACGTCGCGCTCTGTTCCGGAGCGGATCGTGAGCCTCCTACACATCGGATTTGGAGGGAATTTTGAGGTTGCAATAGCGGTAGATGGGGAAAAAGACGCTAAAATGAAATCTCAGAAAGTTCTGCTTCATTTGACTGAAATATTACTATTGGTTGCACTTCACAAAACTAAAAAAAGATTTATTGAAGATTAATCAAATTAAATCGAAATGTTTGAGATATGTCAAAAAAAATTGAGAAATCCGACACGGCAAGAATGATTTTCTCCTCCATGATGTCTCTGAAGTGGCTGACAGTGGAGTCTTGCATCTCATTGGCTCGTCAATCAAACTCTCGCTGATTGGCTGTTGTGCAGGCGACAGCGATAAAAGTAGAACATTTTTCAACTTTCATTTATCGCGTCGCAGGCCCGCGTGTGCACGTCACGTGCACGAGCGCAAGGTTTTCACGTGCACTACTTTCCCTTGTCGCGGAGGTGAGAGAGACGAGCGATTTTCGCAGCGTCGCACAGGGACCATTGAAAATAAATGGAGAGCGAGCGATGTCGCTCCCCGTGTGTCGAGCCCTGTTTAAACTGTTTAAAAGTAACCAATCATTCCACATCTTATCCACTTTAATAAATAATTCAGACCTACCTCCACAAACTATAGGAACAAGTTTTACAGGATGGCACATTGCTGGGATTCATAGATTTTTTGACCTCTTTACAAAACGAGAATTCAAATCTTTTGAAAATCTGAAATCCCAATATTCTTTACCAAATAAGGATTTCTACAAATATTTGCAATTGAGGCATTATGTGCAGTAGAAGGCTAAATCTCTTAAGTTTACACCAGAGTTGTACCATCTGGAGATATTTCTCATTAATAATAAAGAGCATAAACATTTTATATCTAGTTCTATCTGGAAATATACTCCCTCAGTCTGGATAAACTGGCATGGTGAAGGAAATCTTGGGGAGTTTTGCTTAAATATGAAATAGATTCTCAGCAATGGGACAAAATCCTAATCTTACCATCAAAAATTTCCATCTGTAATAGATTTAAAGAACTGCAGTACAAGATTCTGCATAATGTATATATTTCTCCAAATATTTATAGTAGGCACAGCGTGGGTACATCACCAAATTGCCTTAAGTGTAAAACTCATGTTGGCACAAGGTATCATTGCTTATGGGAATGTGTTCACATCCAAACATTTTGGGAAGAGGTCTGTGCCAATATTGGTAAAGCCATAGGTCAGCAGGTGGTGGGAAACCCAATGATGTGTTTACTTGGACATGTTCTTCCTTCACTGGTACAAAATGAGCATATTGTTCAGTCATTCTTAATGATGGCTAGAAAGAGTATTATGGTAAAGTGGGTGGGGGATGAACCTCCCTCTATTTCCCTGTGGAAGTCACTGATGTCCGACCTCTTGACTATGATCAAACTTGGACATTATATTGATGGAAGTTCTCAGATCTTCATTGACAAATGGAAAAAGCCATTGGAAGCAATTGGATTCAAGCATCATATAGACTTAAATGGACAGTCACTTTGGACCTGAACTACTACACATCTTCATTGGACTGTAGGGCCATACATGGATGTATCTTGGACCAGTCTGCAAATCTGTATTGTTCGTATTGTTCATATTGTGTTAGTTTATTTGTTTGTTTATGTTGTATGTATGTATGTAAAAAAAAAAAAAAAAAAAGGTGAAAAAAGTTATAAATAATAAAAATAAAAATAAAAATTGAGCGAAGAGCTCCTCCCCGTCTTGCACTGTACCGTATGCAGAATCCAGTATACGAAGTAAGACTGTAGGTAGTGTGTCAGGCCCAAATCCTTTTATCAAATCAGCAGCAGGCGACAACAAACTTTCCATGAGGCGACAAGTGATGTGCAAGGTTGAAAGGCTGGGGTCAGCAAGTAATAGTTCGAGTTTTCCATGCTTCATAGTCCATTTCACTATTTGGTTTAGGAATGTTGCCAGAGAATGAACGGAGTCACAAAGATGACACATTTACATCACTATTCCGGACAACGTGTTCCACCACAACCCTTTGCACTTCTAGAGGATTTATATCATTTCTGGACAATGAAATTCTTTCAGAGGGCATAAAGGAAAAGCTTGGTCTTTGTTGTGTCTCTTGTTGGGAACATTGTTGACGAAGTGGATTTGTTTGAGGTTCGGGGAGTATTGTATTAGTTAGTGTTCGAGTTGTGGGTAGCATGTTGATTGTCTCCTCTTCTTTTCCATCACCTCCATCATCATCATCATCATCATCATCATCATCATCATCAATAGAATCATTGTCAGTGTCGTCATTATCATTGTTGCTTGTTCCAGCTTGCTCCAAATGGTTGCCAATTTGATCCATTACCAATTTCAGGACGTCTTCGAAGTGTTTCCCAGAGCGTTCTGCAATGCGCTTGAGGTCAATGAGGTAGTCAGTTTCAGAAGATGGGGAGCTGCGGCTCACTGTGGCTGCATATTCAGATAAAAGGGACGTAACACGGAATGTGCGGTCGGCTGATACAGAAGTGTATGTGTATGGCAACAGTGGTTCCAATGAAGAAATAGCAGAATCATTTATAAACTCAACGATCAGGTTTTTGTAAAAGGAACTACTCGGGTCAGTAACATTCAGAACACATTTTACATCACCGTAACTGCGTAAGCAATCAACAATTTCGCTTTCTGCATCAGCTTTAGTTACGTCAGTAATGAGGACGGATCGTATTCTTAATATTTTTTCTATATCTATATATGGTCAGAAATGCAATAATAATAATAATAATAATGATAATAATAAAGATTTATATTAGACAGATGTATAATAATGCAGATATAATCAATTAAAATTAATAAAATAAATAAATGACAACTTCAGTCCCGTGAAATCAGATTGTCCATATGAATATTTAGTCCATGAGTTTGTGTGTGTGGGTGAGCAGTCTTTCAGACCAAGTTCCAAGTTTTGTTTCAAATCCAGTGAAAGAGAGAAAAGAGTTCGTTCCTTTCCTACCACAGAGTGGTGTATGGGTAGCTCGCCATCACGGGTGAAGTTAGAATCATCAGAATGGAGGGGGGGAAAAAAACCTGACCACTGAGCGGATGGTTGAATGCATAGTATGCAAGCAGTTGATTCGGATTTTTAGCAACAAATGAGCACGCCGACTCCAGAGCACGACCAGCATGAGCCACAGGGAGCAGCAGGGGGAGCACCAGAGCAGGAAGTGACAGAGGTGCGCTAGGTAATTTAGCGCTCACCGGTGCAGTAATGGGTGGGGCCAGTTAGGTCGTGTGGGTTACAGGGGCGCGACATGAAGGACATCAGGGACACAACACAAGGGACATGACATGGGGGGCATCACATGAGGGACACGACGTGAGGGACACAAGGGGCACGCAAGACATGACATGGGGACACGACATGAGTGACACGAAGGACATGACATGAGGGACACAAAGACATGAGGAACATGAGGGACAAGAGGAACATGAGGGACATAACATGAGGGACATGATATGACAGACATGAGGAACCTGAAATGAGGGACACAAATGCTAGGAGGGTCATGACATGAGGGACACAAAGGACATGAAGGAAATGACATAAGGGAGATGGCATGAGGGGCACAATGAGGGACATGATATGACGGACATGACATGAGGTACACGAAAGAAATGAGGGACATCACATGAGGGACATGACAGACATTAGAGACATGACATACACGACATAATGGACACACACAAGACATGGGCGTGAAGAACATGGCATAAGGGACACGAAGGATATGAGGGACCTGACTTGACGGACATAACATGACGTAATAAACCAGGTCTAAACTGTGATTAAACTAGTACCTGGACTGAAGTCCTCAGAGAAGATCTTTTTGACTTGGATGCTTATTTGGACCCATAGTCTCTCCAGGTCTGTGTGAAGTTGGTCATGGTTCTGCTCTGAAGCTTTAGAATCCATCATCCTCTGCTCCCTGAGGACTAAAGCCTGGCTCTGGGACCTGAGACCAAATCCAGGGCCCAGGCTTGGGTCCAGATCTGGAGCTGGAGGGGGTGTACAGAGGCTGGAGAAAAAACAAAAACAAAGGAGGATCTAAACAGGTCTAGAGGAAAGGAGTTTTCATTGAGTGCTGCTTATTGAAATGGACTTGAAACATGTATGTTAAGTCTGCATCACATCAGATTTATCCAAGTTAAATTAAAATGGCAGAATTCAGCAAAATGAACTGCATTTGGTTATTTGAGCCAATTCAGCAGGAAACCTGAGGGCCAGCACAAATTGATGAAATTTTACTCTTGGGCAATAATTTGGACATGCCTGGTCTAGGGGATCTGTGTGGGTCTCATCTTTGTAGGTCTCACCTCGAACAGCACCTTTGTTTCGGCCAATCTTGAGTCTCAGCTTCAGTTTGTTCTTCTTTGGATCTGAAACCCCTCACATTATTATATTATTATATTTATATTATTGTGAATGAATGTTTCATTTAGTCTCTTTAGTCCTTAGGTTTCTTTCACATGTTCATAAAGACCTTTTTCGCACACATTCACAAAGATTCGTCTCACATGTTCATACAGACTCTTCCCTCACACGTTCATACAGATTCTTCTCTCACAAGTTCATACAGACTCTTCATAGACATGTTCATACAGACTCCTCTCACTCGTTCATACAGACTCTTTATACACATGTTCATACAGACTCTTCTCTCACATGTTCATACACTCTTCTCACACGTTCATGTTCAAGTTCATACTGACTCATTCACACGTTGATACAGACCTCTTTCTCTCACACAGTTCACACAGACTCTTCATACACGCGTTAATACAGACTCTTCACACACGTTCATACAGACTTTTCTCACATGTTCATACAGACTGTTCACACACACAAACTCATCTTATACAATCATACAGGCTCTACAACCTAGACCAGGATTAAAGAAGTACTAAATCAGGGTGAAATTAGGTTGAAAGCAGAACTAAAACAGGACTAAAGCAGGACAAAGGCAGGAGTAAACCAGAGCCAAAGCAGGATTAAACCAGGACTTTGCCATTCTCATAACAGGGAGTAGACCTACCTTCCATGGCTGTGAATGAAACCAGAGAAGGGAGCGGGAATTCACCTGAGACACCTCTCTGTCACGTGCGCCCTCACCTGATCAAATGACATCACAGTTAGGCGCCTCCTCTCTGCAGACGAGACTCTTTACTCAGGATTAAAATTTTGAAAAGTAAAAAAAGGTTTCATGCACATAAAGAGACTGTGCATTTATGTGCATGAAAAATGCAAAATATTGCATATTTGGGTTTTTCTACCGTGTTATAACGTTCTTCTCTCATCAAAAACATACCTGAAGAGGGTTAAGATATCATCCATGCATAATTGAGCAATCTATTTAAACCCTCCTTAGGTTAGCAGTACGAGCCTGCACGAGGCTCCGCCCGCAGGCCTATGTCACTCATGCTCCTACACAATGATACAAAAAGAAAAGCAAAACTTATAAAACATGTGATTAATATTAGTGATGGACTCTAACCGAGCCGAAGCACCGATACACGCATCATGGTGCATTGTTCACAAAACCGCGGCGTCAGATGCGTCAAGCCCTCACATTCAAAGTCTATGGTGGACGCGCGTTTTCTTGGTGACGCAGCGATTTTTGCGGCGCGTCTTCAAGCGTCAAGGTCAAGGCGGCGCGAATCTGGCGTCAGCGCGGCGCGTCTTGAGCTTCCACGCATCTACGCGTTCAGACGCCCAAGCGTACTAGCGTCGAACGCGTCGCCTCGAAAGTTCAACTGGTTGAACTTTTGAGGCGGTCGACGCGCGTGTCAACCAATCAGAGACCACGCTCCAGTGACACAGCGACGTCATTCTGAAGCGCTGGAGTCACAAACACAAACAGTGGGACGGGGACAGGGGACATTACCAATGCGGGACAGCAGGTCATCGAACTGGGCCCTGGGTCACACGGAAATACCACTGGAAGCGCTGATCATCCCGACGGAGCTCCTGGAGCAAGTGATGAAACTCGCCAAAACTCCGAACGCCTCTGAATTATGGCGTGAACCCAGACACGCCGCCGCCGAGCCGATCGCCTCCGTTGATGACTTTTGTTTAGTAAATACACCAAAGCTGTTTCTCTCAATATGGTCTGTCATTGTGCACAAAAGGAGCAGGAAAACACTCAACGCTCTAGACGCGCTCTCAGGACGCGCGTCTTGGGCGCGCTTCCAAAGCGTCTGCCCTCAAATGCACACGCGTCAAAATAGAGGCGGCCAGCGCGTTTTTTTGACGCCGCGGTGTGAACGCACCATCATGGTGCGTTCACACCAGGGGTCAGAGGCGTCAAGCTCACATTCAAAGTTATGGTGGACGCGCGTCTTTGCGTTTTTGCGGCGCGTCTTCAAGCGTCAACGCGCGGCGCGAATCTGGCGTCAGCGCGGCGCGTCTTGAGCATCCACGCGTCTACGCGTTCAGACGCCCAAGCGTCCTAGCATCGAACGCCTCGAAAGTTCAACTTGGTTGAACTTTTGAGGCGGTCGACGCAGAGACCACGCTCCAGTGACACAGCGATGTCATACTGAAGCGCTGGAGTCACAAACACGAACAGTGACGGGGACAGGGGACAGGGACGTTATCCGCGCACCAATGCGGGACAGCAGGTCATCGAAACTGGGCCTGGGTCACACGAAAATACCGCTGTAAGCGCTGATCATCCAGACGGAGCTCCTGGAGCAAGTGATGAAACTCGCCAAATTCCGAACGCCTCTGAATTACGTCGTGAACCCAAACACGCCGCCACCGAGCCGATCCCCTCCGTTGAGACTTTTGTAAATATGCGCCCGGCATAATTAAGTTGCCGCTAGTTTGCGGCTGATGTCTTTCTACTTTTTCCAGATAATGACGTCGCTTTGTCACTGGAGCGTGGTCTCTGACTGGTTGACAATGCGCGTCAAACTCCAAAAAGTTCAGCTTTTTCAACTTTTGGACGCGTGACCAAAGCGTCTGACGCTTGAACGCTCAAGACACGCCGCGTCAGCGCCAGATTCGCGCCGCTCTGAGTTTTTAAAAGTCCGCTGGACTTCATTACCCATGATGCACCTGTTATTATTGTAGTTCCACAAGGCCTGTGGCCCGTGAGTTCTGTGCAGAGTTATGACGGTGTTTGGAGCGGAGCCTCGTGCTGTTCACAGGTTGTCCTGAGTAATCTTGTGTGTATGAGTACTGTGTGCGTTCATACGATTTAAGTATTGTTTGTAACCGGGTATGAATGTTGTATTTTGCCAGTTTATTTACAATTGTGTATTTTTTTATCGTTTGATGTGTTCCACGTGCAATTACCATGTAACAACGCTTCAGTTGTGTCCATCCACTGTCCGTCCCTTTTGCAACAGCCAATATTCTCCCTGCATCTTCTTGTAATTAGTGTATTTACCATTTTGTACAGTTCTGCCCGTGTGTTCATTATTGCATTTATACGAACACTTACGGTTTGCGTGTACGTTCAATTATTGAGTGGTTCCTTAGTGTAATAGCATGTGATTTTTCTGTATTCATTGCACTGTATAGTTTATTGATGTTTCTTGTGTTGCTAATGCATATATACCTTTGTCTTCAGTTAAGATTAACACACACACGCACGCACACACACATATACCCGGATACATTCCCATCAATCTATCTGTGTAATCATCGTTCCCTGATGTCACCTGTTTCCTCCTCCTAAATAAAAATCCCTAAACTGTACAAAGTGGAGTTTGCCTGTTCCTTCTGACTGAGGACAGCTCAGTTGAAGATGGATCAGTGATCAGGCCTGTCAGATGCACACAGGACCTTGTTGCACAAGGCCTGTTCTATGAAAACACGCCGGAGAAAACTCATCGCGTCCAAGACGCGCATCCATAGAGACTTTGCATGTAAAATAACTTATGGACGACAGCAACAATAAGTTTGAACAAGGATCCAAAAAAAGGGTTGTAACTGCACTAAGACCATCGTGTGGATGGAGTTTGCTTTTGCTTTGTGGATCAGTGAAAAAGGAAAAAGAACAGTACGAGACATTACAGCAGAGCAGAGCCAAGATGAAGAGGCGTGGTCAGAGGAATTGAGAAATAAACCTGAGTTACTGTAAAATAATTTTTATGTGTCCAACCTCGTAGGTTGATCATTAAAATCACCTTTGTTACAGTATTTCTAAAAGCTGTCATTTTTTATTTACAGCATAGTGTTTGGTTTCTTTCTATAATGCTGTGCTTATGTTTTAAAATCTACAAAGGTTTGAACTTTGAGAGTGTAAACAAGAGAAATGTGAGAAAATGTTAATGCCTGTGTGGAGAGAAGTTGTATAAACTGTGTGTGAGAGGTTTTACGGCCTTATAACATATAGAAAAAAATATTTAATATCCCATGTTTTAAAAAAATGTTTGCGGATTTTGTTTATTGCGGTTATTTTTAGAACGTGACCCCCACGATAAAACCAGGGACTACTGCATTTTATATCTTATGTGAAAATTAAAGTGAAAGTGTTGTGAAAGTAATTTACTAATTTAAACACTATTGACTCAGGGAGTTCTTGTTTTTTTAAATTATTATTATTATTATTTAAAAATTGTATAAAGAAAAAAAAGAAGTTCCAATGTTTTGGCATTCAGTCGATTGCATTTTTTTTTTTTTTTAAGCTATTTCCCAGCTTTTGAAAATACACGCTCACAGGGCACAGATGAAGCTGGGGGACATAAAAACTGCAAAAATAGCTGGAAAAAGTTTGGATACATATTCCTCTGGTTCCCCCAATATTTGAATGGATCTTCTGATCTTGAGAGAGAATATTTGGAAGAGTCATTTTCTTTTTAACAGTGATCTATCCCGTTGACAGGTGCAGATGCGGTACCTTTTACACCTTTTACACAGTTTTGCGCGTCGGAGTCCGGGAGACGAGCGAAACAGCCGCAGTATCGGTCACGTGAATTTTTCCTAAAGCGTCATGCGCATCGATCTGGGTTTTCGCTCTACAAGCTTGACACATGTGCCCGCGCATCAGTGCTGCTGGACCCTTCACTACTGGACACAAAAATATCAGTTGGCATGAATTTTAAGTGTGTGGCATTTTGCAGAAAGCCTGTGAATAAAACTGTCAGCAAAATAAAGAAGTATGCAAAACATGTATATTGTAGTGATGGCAGTATACCGTGTGTGTGTGTGTGTGTGTGTGTGTGTGTGTGTGTGTGTGTGTGTGTGTGTGTGTGTGTGTGTGTGTGTGTGTGTGTGTGTGTTTATTTGTGTGTATTTATCACATGAGTTGTAAAATTAATAGAAAATATAGTCAAGACATTGACAAAGTTAGAAATAATGATATTTATTTCCATTACAGATAGAATACCAGCCTCCTGCTTCTTCTCTAATGAGTTGAGTGAGCACAATTTGGAGGTGTGCTTTGGGTCATTGTCCTGTTGTAGAATGAAGGTCAGCATCCCGGAGTCGCCTCTTCACTGTAGATGTTGACAATGGCATTTTGTTGGTACTATTTAATGAAGCTGGGTCTATTTCTCAAACTAGAGACACTAATGTACTTATCTTCTTGCTCAGTTGTGCAGCGGGGCCTCCCACTTCTCTTTCTTCTCTGGTTAGAGCCTGTTTGTGCTGTTCTTTGAAGGGAGTAGTGCACACCATTGTAGGAAATCTTCAGTTTCTTGGCAATTTCTCATATGGAATAGCCTTCATTTCCAAGAACAAGAACAGACTGTCGAGTTTCACATGAAAGTTCTCTTTTTCTGGCCATTTGAAGCTTTTAATCAACTCCACAAATGTGATGCTCCAGATACTACTGATGCTACTTTTATAGCTTTTATAACCAGTTAAACTGTGCTAACATGATTGCACAAGGGTTTTCTAATCACCCATTAGCCTATGACACAATGAGCAAACACATTGTACCATTATAACACTAGAGTGATAGTTGCTGGAAATGGGCCTCTATACACCTATGTAGATACTGCACCAAAAACAGACATTGGCCCCTACTCAGCACACGCTTCGAAGCTTCAATACGGAACGTCACATCACTAGGATCCAGCACAGATCGAGTCGCTTGTTGCTACGATGCCGTTCGTCACTGTGGACCCTCCAAGAAAGAGAAAGTTTTCTTCTGTGTGAGATCATTTTCAGCTTATAACATCTGATAAGGTCATTTGTATTCCATTCCCGTTTCCACGGCAGACAAAGTCTTTTGTATGTATTTTTATGACCCACAGGTGAAATGTCAATGCTCAACGGCGTTGTCCTATGCAACCGGAACATCATCAATGCTCCGGCATCATAGAGCTCGCCATGAAAGAGAACAAAATACACAGGAATGGACACTGGTGGATTAGTATTTTGTAATCAGTCACTAATTATTATGGAGGCTAATAGGAATCTAAATCAAATAACTTTCCTTTTCACTTCAAGCTTCTAGAAAAGAGGCCCTGAATCGATGCATTTTAAAAATTATAATAAAAGATTGCCAACCTTTAAATGTTACAAGCACAATGTGTAAAATGTTCACAAGCACTCGTATGACACACACAATTAATCATCACAAGAATATTCACTCTAGGAGCTGTAATGTAGTCCATCCTGGACTACATGTGTGTTCGGCAGAATTTGTGAGCAAAATCAAGCATCTCCAATTTGATTCAGATGAGACCATGGTTTCATGTGATGTTACCTCTCTTTTCACTTGTATCCCCACATCAGTAGCGGTGGAGGCTGCAGGATACTAAGCTGAAAAAGAGAACTAACCTGACACCGGATAAAATCTGCAAACTTCTGGAAATTTGTCTAAATACCACATATTTGTGGTATTTAGACTGTAAGGGGCTCACTGGTCTCCCCTATTATGGCCAACTTATACAATATTCACTCTAATTTCACATAGAGACTAATGAACATAGGCCCAATTGTTATTTTCACATGGAAAAAGTAATATCTTGCACTTAGTTATGCAAGCTCATTACAATGTGTTTCTTTTGTAGTATAGCTGCAGTATATTTTTTAAACCACTAGATGGAACCCATACACTTACCAACACAGCGTGATACAGTCTCGACATACAACGGGAAAAGTGTGATACAGACACTGAGGTATCATCTGCCCATCACTAGTTAATATGTTGTTTTGGGCGAACAAAAACAAAATAGGGAACATGGTGATACGTAGTAGTAAATATGTAATGTGCAGTTAATACCCCACAGAAATAAAATACCCTTTCATATCCAATTGAATTCAAATTTCCCCTCTTTAATACCCCATTTAAGTCAAATACCCCCTTTTAAAGTAAACACCATGTTTGAGCACAGCTTCATCAGAGTGTTCACTTTCCTTTGTTTACCAAAAACGCAGGGCCATAGTTTTTTTTTTTTTTTTTTTTCAGTTTTTCTTTCACTACACAGGTCCCACAAACATTTTACAGTAAAGTCCTTGTTTAGTCCATATGGTGCCAGTGGTGTGGACTGTGTTGTTCCTCTAGTGGCCAGTGTTCATGTTCTTATGCCGTCTCAATGATTACATCATCCGTATGTCCTGTCCAGTGACGACATCATCTGTATGTCCCTGCCCTGTTTTGTTTCCAGAGATCCTTTGTCTCAGTTTTTTAGTTTGTTCAAAAGCCAGAGCAGCATTTCTGACCTTTGACACACACATGCAGACATGCCTATGCACACACACAGACAGGCACACAACACAGATATGCCTATGCATACCACACACACACACACACACACACACACACACACACACACACACACACACACACACAGGCACACATACACACACAGAGACAGAGACATGATGCCAGGATACAGGTTTATTTATTTAAAAAGTCTCATCACATTTCCATTAGATCTGACAGAAAGTAAACAGACAAGAATAAGGGCAGGGTCAGGGCAGGGCAGGTTGGGGCGCGATCGGGGTCAGGGGTCACAGATCAGGCACACTGTATAGCTGACCGTGGCACGGCGTCTTTTCCGACTTTGCTGCTGCTCGAAAAACTGACGGATGTCATCTGGAGTAACCACCTGTAACAACATGAGCGATAACATCATCATTTTTCTGAAGTTCAGAGTAAAATGCTGTAGTCTCTGAACTCTCAACTACAGTGTTTTATTCTGTCACTGTTATTAAGGGTGTGCATTATGGGGTGGACGGTCAGTATGGGGATGAGAATTATGAAGGGATCAGTATGGGGGTGTTGCTTGTTTGCACATAATTTTAATCATGCATTTATTTAAATTATTCAAGATTTTTTTTTCTTCTTGCTGCTGCTAGTTCGCTCTAAGACTTGTTCCATGAGCTGAGGAAGGACACTCAGAGGAGGGACACTCGAGGGAGGGACACTCGAGGTAAGGAGACTCGGAGGAGAGAGACACTCGAGGGAAGGACACTCGAAGGAGGGGGCACTCGAGGGAAGGACACTCGGAGGAGGGGCACTAGGAGGAAAGGCACACGGAGGAAGGACACTTGAAGGAGGGTCACTTGAAGGAGGGGCACTTGAGGAAGAAATTTGCTTTGGAGGAACACACTACCAAGGCTAAGCGCCCAGGCTTTGGAAGCCTCCACAGATCTGAGAGTGGTTCTTTGCAGGTTTCATCTTGGGCTCTTGGCTCATTCTAATATTTGGCATGAGGATCTGCACCCTTGTTTGAGAAACACTCAGTTCAACTAGCATAGACTGTATATATAAATAGACATAGTTGACACGCTAGCCACGGTGTTCCAAATAGGAAGCGATCTGCTGCTTCTGCTAAACCAGCGGTGCAGGCGGGAAGGGGCGTTACCTTTAACAGTCTGAGATTGGCTCTTAGGTTCCTATGATATTCACGGTCGGAATTCTAAATATGGAACTTGGCTCCAAATTGGCCCCTATAACTGCTAGCATTGATGAGCTTCATTTGACTGGAACCGTCATACTCACTTAGTCCACTTTTTTATACAAGTCATACTTCGAGCTAGAGCTAGAGCTTGAGTTTGAGTTTGCCTCAGCCTGACCTTCCCCTCTGAAGCGAATCTTTGCAGGAAATCCTTCAGCTCCATCTTCAGGTCGTTGTACTCTGAAAAAATATAACAATTGTAAAAGACTAAACCAGGACTAAACTGGGACTGAACCAGAATTGAACCAGGACAAAAAACAGGACGAAAACCAGGTCTAAAACCAGGTCTAAAATCAGGTCTAAAACCAGGTCTAAAATCAGGTCTAAAACCAGGTCTAAAATCAGAACTGAGAAGAATGGACTAAACCTGGACCTTACCGTGGATGAGTTCCAGCTGTTGAACCCGGTTCAGTCGGTCCAGTGCTGACATCAGAGGGTCTGCACTCTGATTGGTCCTTTCAAGGCTCTTTCCCTTTGTTTCATAGGCCAGAACTGTGTCTCCCTCATCTAATAGGAAGAGAGATCCCGCCTCCAACAGCAGCTTCTACAAAAACAATTCCAAAAAGCAATATAAAAAACAGAAAAAAGCAGGCAGGTGATGCTGCTGTAATGTTTCGTAATGTTCTTTTCCTGCAGTCACTGATCCACAAACTAAAGCAGACTCCATCCGCAGGTTACAGCCCTTTTTGCTCCTTGTTAAAACTTATTCTGCTGTCGACCTTATGTTATTTTCCTTCTTTATGTTGTTTCATATGTAAAGTCTCGTGGACGCGCGTCCAGAGCGTCCACAACGTGTGTCGGAGGCGTTTGTCCTCAAATACAAAGGTGTCCAACGCGACTGTTTCAGAGTCACGCTGCAGCATCGAATATTTTTGGTAATTTGGCTGAACGCAAACAAGGCACCTCCTTTAGCCAATAAGGACGCAGAACACGCGCCTGCATACACTGTAAAAAAAAGCATGCAAAACCGCACTAGCAGTCCCTCGCAAATGAATGTTTTTGAGCTAATTTTTCATATTACTACATGGAGGATACCTGCGGCTTATAGAATTTTTTTCCCTAAAATTAAAGCATGCGGCTTTTAATCAGGTGCGCTCTGTAGTCCGGAAAATACGGTAGATACTGGTGCACTTGCGCGGTTGTCAGTGTGACAATAACAGCTTATGAAATTATAAGTTGTACCCACGCCAAACTATGAAAAAAAGTGTGACTTATAGTCTGGAAAAAACAGTATTCACATTTTTGTTTGCCTCCACAAAAAATCGAATGTCATAATGAGAGATTTGGATATTGTAACATCTCTAGTGAAGGGGGAGTTGTACCTGACAATCTGGGCATGTGCAGAGGCTGGACCTCCAGCCTGAGGGCCAGAAGGTAGCTCCTGATTGACTCCTGCTCTGACTAATCAGTTGCAGCTCCTTCAGACGACACGCCCTTTTAGGCTCCTCCTCTTTCGGGCCCTCCCCATCTGGCTCTTCCTGTTGACGAGGACGTTTGCAGCTCGGCTCGGCATCAGGCTGAAAAACAACAATAATATAATATTTGTGAGGCCAGGACTAAAGCAGGACTTAAGGCTGGTTTATGATCCGGTGTCAAATCTACATGGATGTGCTGCACAGCTCCCTGACGCATCAGAATGTTTTCTGTGTTGGGTGTGATGTGTCCGTGCTGTAAATATGTACCTCGTCAAAAAGTTACATGTTGAATTTCTGCCGAACGCAAGGGTTGTGATTAGCTGATCCACAAAACTACCTCCTACTGCCAGCTTATGGTGTGGTGTAGGGGTTTGAGTATCATGGGAAATATGTTGTCAGGAGTTTTATTCCCCTGGTATAATCACCCATGACAAATAGGTCCTGGGTTAGGGTCAGACTAAGAGCGGTTCAGCAGGTATAAGATCAAGAGTCCCAGGGTCACCAGGGCCCTACCCTGGAGCCAGGCCTGGGGTGGGTGCTTGTCAATGAGCATCTGGTGGACGGGCTTTTCTGCACTGGGCCCAGCCGGGCACAGCCCGAAGGAGAAACGCGGGGCAGGAGATTGACCGTTACTGACTAGATATACAGTGAGGTAAATAAGTATTTGAACACCCTGTGATTTTGCAAGTTCTCTCACTTAGAAATCATGGAGGGGTCCTAAATTTTAATCTTAAGTGCATTTCCACTGTGACAAATCTGGAAATCACATTGTATGATTTTTAAAGTAATTTATTTGTATGTTACTGCTGCAATTAATTATTTGAGCACCTGTCGATCAGCTAGAATTCTGACCCTCAAAGACCTGTTAGTCCGCCTTTAAAAAGTCCACCTCCACTCCACTTATTCTTTCAAATTAAAAGTAACTGTTTGAGGTCGTTAGCTGCATAAAGACGCCTGTCCACCCCATACAATCAGTAAGACTCCAACTACTAACATGGCCAAGACCAAACAACTGTCAAAATGCACAAGAGACAACACACAAGGATGGAAAGGGCTACGGGGCAATTGCCAAGGAGCTTGGTGAAAAAAGATCCACTGTTGGAGCAATTATTAGAAAATGGAAGAAGCTCAACATGACAGTCAATCTCCCTCAGACTGGGGCTCCATGCAAGATCTCACCTCGTGGGGTCTCAATGATCCTAAGAAAGGTGAGGAATCAACTCAGAAATACACCTGAGGTGCTGGTCAATGACCTGAAAAGAGGTGGGACCACCGTTTCCAAGGTTACTGTTAGTAATACACTAAGATGTCATGGTTTAAAATCATGCATGGCACGGAAGGTTCCCCTGTTTAAGCACCAGCACATGTCCAGACCTGTCTTAAGTTTGCTAATGACCATTTGGATGATCCAGAGGAGTCATGGGAGGAAGTCAGGTGGTCAGATGGAGGAAGAAGAATGATGAGTACCATCCAAAGAACACCATCCCTACTGTGAAGCATGGGGGTGGCAGCATCATGCTGTGGGGGTGTTTTTCTGCACATGGGACAGGACTGTATTAAGGAGAGGTTGACCGGGGCCATGTATTGTGAGAGTTTGGGGAACAACCTCCTTCCCTCAGTTAGAGCATTGAAGATGGGGTCGTGGCTGGGTCTTCCAACATGACAATGACCCGAAGCACACAGCCAGGATAACCAAGGAGTGGCCTCATAAGAAGCATATCAAGGTTCTGGAGTGGCCTAGCCAGTCTCCAGACATAAACCTAATAGAAAATGTTTGGAGGGAGCTCAAACTCTGTGTTTCTCAGCGATAGCCCAGAAACCTGACGGATCTAGAGAAGATCTGTGTGGAGAAGTGGACCAAAATCCTTCCTGCAGTGTGCGCAAACCTGGTGATAAACTACAGGAAACATCTGAACTCTGTAATTGCAAACAAAGGCTACTGTACCAAATATTAACATTGATTTTCTCAGGTGTTCAAATACTTATTTGCAGCAGTAACATACAAATAAATTATTTTTAAATAATCATACAATGTGATTTCCAGATTTTTTTTTTATTATGTCTCTTACAATGGACATGCACCCAAGATAAAAATTTAAGACGCCTTCCTGATTTCATAGTGCGAAATCACAGGGTGTTCAAAGGTATTTGAATTATTTGCCTCACTGTAGTTGGCCTCACCTCCACTGCAGCTTGGGCTCTGGTTGGCCTCTGTACTTCTTTTGGTATTACCTGTGGGGAGAGGCGGCAAGTTGGTGTTGACTGGTGTTGGAGTTCACCCCAGTGAACGAGAGGGTCACTGCGCCTGCGTGTCAGGTCACTGTTGTGTCGGTGTACGGGCTGAACAGCAGGGCAGAGTACCCAGCCTTCTTGGATCCCTAGCAAGAGTACTAGACAGGGACTTCGTTGTTCTACGGGGAAACTCAACCCCCACATGGGCGACCACAGTGACACCTGGAGTGGAGTGACCCACTAGACATCAACAACACTCTAAACTGGTTCAAATCTGATCTATCCCATCATCATCTATTGATTCAATTCAACTCCATCCAATCTCCTCTGGAGTTCCCCAAGACTGTTCTCGGTCCACTTTTATTTACCATATACCTTGTCCCCCTTGGCCATATGTAACCTAGGTAACCTAAATTGCCCAACTCCTGTTACTGCATCAGTGAGCCCAATTACCTGGAGCAGACCCCATCACTTCCTGCGTCTGGTGCTCTCCCGCTTCTGCTCACTGTGGCTATCATGCTGGTTGTGCTTTGGAGTTGTCGTGCTCATTGTGTGATCACTAAGTCCACTTCTACTCTGCTTTCACACAAAGCATTCAACCCTCAGCTCAGCTGCAAGTTATTCTATCATTTTAAACCACTGTTTTTTGAGGTTGAAGTGCCGCTCTATCACTATGCCAAGTTGTACTGCAGTACTTTATAGAGCTAATGGCTAACTCTTAATGCTAGTATGTGCGTATTTTGCGCCCATTTAATTAATTAAATTTGCTACTGAATTAAAGGTTAAAGCTTTAGGTTATGTCATTTACACCTGTTTTGGTGTCTATTTTTGATATTTTGAGTGAGTAATTTGGTGACCATAATGATTTTGTCAATGAACGTAGCTACATACACTACCTGGCCAAAAAAACGTCGCCACCAAAAAAAAACAAAAACTATATAATATAATAACTATAATTTCATTGGACCGTCTTCAGCTTTGATTACGGCACGCATTCGCTGTGGCATTGTTTCAATAAGCTTCTGCAATGTAACAAGATTTATTTCCATCCAGTTTTACATTAATTTTTCACCAAGATCTTGCATTGATGATGGTAAAGACTGACTGCTGCGCAAAGCCTTCTAACCCTAATGGGGTTAGGGTCTGGACTCTGTGGTGGCCAATATATGTGTGAAAATGCTGTCTAATGTTCCCTAAACCACTCTTTCACAATTTGATCGCCCTCAATCGCCCATGCAGTAATTATCCAATAGGAGGCATGTACCTATTTGCTTAGGTAGATCCAGGTGGCGACTTTTTTTTGGCCAGGCAGTGTATTTTGTTTCTTGCTGCACTATCGTTAGGAATTTTGATGCATGTCAGTGATTATCCTTAAGAAAGCTCATTAACTAACTAATTAAGGGTGCACTATGATTTGTTTGATAAGTGAATTTAATGTTATTATCAATTAATGGATAATATGTTTATGTTTTTGCAATTCACACGAATTATAAATATGTATATTATAATAAATAATAATTATATTATAAATATATGGTGACGACAGTAGCTCAGTAGGTTGAGTGTTTGTCCACTGATCCGAAGGTTGGCGGTTCAAATCCCGCTCTCTACATGAACATCATTGGTTGAGTGGTTAGATCCACTGACTTGAAGGTTGGCGGTGCAATTCCAGCCCTCACAGATGAATGCTGTCGTTGTGGCCTTGGGCAAGACACTTAACCCACCTACCCCAGCCCTTGGGACAACGGGTGGAAATTAGCCTCTGGCTATAATCCGGCGTGTTTACGGTCATGTCTGTCATGTCATGTCTGTTCATCAACATGCACTGTCCCAACCAAATAAAATTAATAATAATAATAATTATAGCCTGTAAGCGAAATAATGTGAATTTAATTAGTTTTTTCCTTTGACCTTGTGCAGGTCAAGTCATGTAAAAAAATTATATCAAGATAAATAATTTCACAACTTTTTCCACTTTTCATGTGACCTATAACCTGTACAATGCAATCAGGGACTTCGTTGTTCTACGGGGAAACTCAACCCCCACATGGGCAACCACAGTGACACCTGGAGTGGAGTGATCGGAAAGAACGGCTATTATTGGATTCCATAATGAACACCAAGTTCAAGCACAAGGGTGTCCATCACTGTACATGGCACCAGGACACCCTAGGCCGGAGGTTGATTGTTGACTTTGCCGTCGTGTCATCTGACCTATGGTTGTGTGTTTCGGACAGTCGGATGAAGAGAGGGTCAGAGCTGTCAACTGGCCATCACCTGGTGTTGAGTTGGCAAAGGAAGGCACTGGACAGACCTGGCAGACCCAAGCGCACTGTGTGGGTCTGTTGGGAACATCTGGTGGAGCCCTCTGTCAGCTAGGTCTTCAACTAGCACCTCTGGGAGAAGTCCTCAAAGAACATCTATGACATGTTAGTGCACTATGAAGACTTCAGGGACCGGCCTCCTGCTGGTGCCTAGCGTCAAGACTAAACATGGGGAATCAGTGTTTCAGTTTTATGAAACTGAGAGAGGCCTCTACTTTGCTTAAATCCGGGCTAAAAACTGTTTAGCTGTGCATATGACTGAAAGGTTTTTTTTATTTAGCCTCTTCTCTTATAATGTTCATTTTATGATGATTATTTGTGATTATTTATGTTTTGATTTCTTGTATTGTGAGTTTAATGTCTTTCTTACTCTATAAAGCACTTTGAGTAGAAATTGTGCTAGACCAATAAACTTGCCTTGCCTTGCCTTACCTATGGTCATAAGATTTGGTAATGACCAAAAGGACAAGCTGATACAAGCAATTGAAGGAGTTTCCTCCACAGGGCGGCTGGGTGCTTCCTTAGAGATGAGGTGAGGAGCCCAGTCACATAGGAGGAGCTCGGAGTAGAGCTGCTGCTTCTCCACGTCAAGAGAAGCAGTGGAGGTGGCACGGGCAATTGTTCCAGATGCATACTGGACACCGCCCAGGGGAGGGTGTTGGAGGCATGTCCCCCCAGGAGAAGGCCAGGATACACTAGAAGAACTATGTCTCTCAGCTGGCCTGAGAAACCCTTGGGTCCCACAGGATGAGTTGAAGGAAGTATCTGGTGTGAGAGAAGTCTGGGAGTTCGTGCTTAGTCTGCTGCCCCCACGACCTGGCCGTGGATTATAGACTAAAAAATCATTGTAAAAATCAAGGTATACTGCAGGTCGGGACAACTGATTAAAAAAAAAAAAAAAACAGCTCTGTTTGGCACAGATATGTCGCATATAAGCCTAATGTGTTTCTTGTCACAGTACATTAATAATAAATATTTAATGAAGATTAATGGTTTGAATTCCCATGATGAACCTGGGCCATAATGAGCTGATATCTGGTTCAGGTCTGTGTCAGGACATCAGCTCTCAGCTGAGCGGGGCCGGACATTGGACTGTAAACCAGCCTTTAGGACTAAGGATGAGACCCACCTCATGTTTGGGATCCTCTGGGTCTGCTTTTGTCTGATCCGGATCAGGTTTAACAGCAGGGTCTGAAACAAAATTCAACACGGTTATACCAGGACTAAAGCAGGACTAAAGCAGGTCTAAATAAGGACTGAAGAAGGATTAAAGAGGGGCTAAAACCAGACTTACCTGAGATTTGGGCAGCGTAAGCCCAGAGAAACTGGTTGTGGTTCATGCAGGACTCACAGATCAATTCATGTAGCTCCACAGAATCTGGGACTAGAACTCCCAGGTGCTGCAGACAGAAACAGGACAGGACCATATCAGGACCTTTATTGATCACTTTTATTTAATTGATTTAAAAAAAGTTAAGCCTACTTGTCCAATTCCTGCTGCCTTACACAAAGCCTGGCTCCCTCTCTTGCTCCACTATTAACAAACCTCATCCTCATCTCTCACCTCCGGACATGTCGCCATCTCCCTTAAATGTTACAATTGCTCCTGTTCTTAAAAAACAACTGGTGCAAAGTCACTAAATTTAAATAACTAAAAATAACTAAAATATTCTTTATTTAACTGCAGCGTTTGACACAGTCACAATATTCCACTTGACATCAACAACACTCTAAACTGGTTCAAATCTGATCTATCCCATCATCATCTATTCCTTCAATTCAACTCCATCCAATCTCCTCTGGAGTTCCCCAAGACTCTGTTCTCGGTCCACTTTTATTTACCATATACCTTGTCCCCCTTGGCCATATGTAACCTAAGGAGGTTAGGGTCTGGACTCTGTGGTGGCCAATATATGTATGAAAATGCTGTCTAATGCTCCCTGAACCACTCTTTCACAATTTGATCGCCCTCAATCGCCCATGCAGTAATTATCCAATAGGAGGCATGTACCTATTTGCTTAGGTAGATCCAGGTGGCGACTTTTTTTTGGCCAGGCAGTGTATTTTGTTTCTTGCTGCACTATCGTCATGAATTTTGATGCATGTCAGTGATTATCCCTATGAAAGCTCATTAACTTAAGGGTGCACTATGATTTGTTTGATATGTGAAATGAATGTTATTATCAATTTATTGATAATATTTTTATGTTTTTGCAATTCACACTAATTGTAAATATGTATATTATAATAAATAATAATTATATTATAAATATATAGTTATAGCCTGTAAGTGAAGTAATGTGAATTTAATTAGTTTTTTCCTTTGACCTTGTGCAGGTCAGGTCATGTAAAAAAGTTATATCAAGATAAAAAATTTCACAACTTTTTCCACTTTTGACCTATAACCTGTACAATGCAATTGAAAAACAATCAGAAATCTTTCAGGGAGGTGAAGTAAAAAACAACTGAGATAATATGGTTGCATAAGTGTGCACACCCTTTTATAACTGGGCATGTGGCTGTGGTCAGATTTAACCGATTACATTCAAATTCATGTTAAACTGGAGTCAGCACACACCTGTGACCAATTAAAGTGCCTCTGATCAACCCCAAATAAAGGTCAGCTGTTCTAGTAGTCTTTTCCTGACATTTTTGTAGCCACATCTTCCAGCACAAGCCATGGTCCACAGAGAGCTTCCAAAGCATCAGAGGGATCTCATTATTCAAAGATATCAGTCAGGTGAAGGCCACCAAAGAATTTCCAAGGAATTAAATATACCATTGAACACAGCGTTCACAGTGCGGCCCGAGTGGGCCATGTTCTCCACCTCTATTGTTGATGCAGTTGCTCGTAGCTGCGGTTGTAAGGTGCTTGTCCTGGCGGCAATCCCTGAACTGGGTGGTGGACACCGGAAGTAAGGGATGTGTGGAATATGCAACCATGGGAACTGTGCGGTGAATGTAGTGCAATTTTTAACTTCACCCTTTTTGTGACCCCAGCCCCATGGGACAACAGACGAAATTAGCCCTTGGCTATAATCTGGTGTATTTACTTTCATGTTTTCATGTTTGCCCTTTGTCACTAGTTCTGTTCATTATATTTATGGACAGAATTTCTAGGCGCAGTCAGGGGCTGGAGGGGGTCCGGTTCGGGAACCATAGGATCTCATCTCTGCTGCTTGAAGATGATGTTGTCCTGATGGCTTCGTCGAGCCAGGACCTGCAGCAGGCACTGGGGGGCGGTTTGCAGCCAAGTGTGAAGCGGCTGGGATGAGAATCAGCTCTTCCAAATCTGAGGCCATGGTTCTCGACCGGGAAAAAGGTAGCTTGCCCTCTTCGGGTGGGTGGTGAGTCCTTGCCTCAAGTGGAGGAGTTCAAGTATCTCGGGGTCTTGTTCACGAGTGAGGGAAGGATGGAACGCGAGATTGACAGGTCGATTGGGGCAGCGTCTGCAGTGATGCGGTCACTGTACCGCTCCGTTGTGGTGAAGAAGGAGCTGAGCAGAAAGGCAAAGCTCTCGTTTTACCGGTCAATCTACGTTCCTACCCTCACCTATGGACATGAGCTCTGGGTAATGACCGAAAGGACAAGATCGCGGATACAAGTGGCCAAAAATGGGTTTCCTTCGCAGGGTGGCTGGGCGCTCAGTCACGCGGGAGGAGCTCAGAGTGGGCAAATATTGCCACATTGATAGCCACGTTGATAGGCTCCTACCCAAAAAGACTGAGTGCTGTAATAAAAGTCTAAGGTGCTGCAACAAAGTATTAGTTTAAGGGTGTGGATATTTATGCCACCAGGTTATTTTAAGTTTTTTATTTTATATTTTTCTTCTTAAAAGTTTTCAGTTTGTTTTTCAATTGCATTGTACAGGTTATAGGTCACATTAAATGTGGAAAAAGTTGTGAAATTATTTGTCTTGCTGCCATTATTTTACAAAAACCTGGCATTTGAACAGGGGTGTATAGACTTTTTATATCCACTCTGCTTCTGCATCACTCACACAAACAATCTATGCATAAAATGAAAGCTACGTCGCTCGTCTTCTTGAATATGTAAATAATTTTCACCTACAACCACCACAGTGCTGACAGGAAAGCAGCTTTTATAGAAAAGCCAAAAATTTGGATTTGGACTTCACTTACCTTTGAGGGCTCTGATTATGTCAAACATCAACAGAAATTTGGTCTCAATCATTCCCTACAGGTCCACAGAATATAATCCAGTGAAGAAATTATGTCCACAAAATAAGTTAGAGGCATGTCGAATCTGCTGCAGGAAAGTATTCCAAAAGTGAAATCTGCTCCGTCACTTTTTTTGCATTTCTTTTGCCGATTTTCAGGCATAATAAACTTCAGATAGTACCAATTTGGCTTCTCAAGGCTAAAACACATGTTAGCTTGTGATTGACAGCAAGGTTGGACAATAAGGTGGGGGTTGTGGGTTACTGGAGTCCCAGACTCACTGTCTGAGGTTCCAGTAACCCATAACCCCCACCAGTGCCCACCACCCCCATCAGTGCTACAGAAGTTCACGCCCCACTCTCCCCCTTATAGAATTAACCAATTACATTACACGCATTTAGTGACGTTTTCCCCTTACAGACAATGAGCAGCGGACCATGACAATGTATCGCATGTAATTTTCTCTAAACAGACAGAGCATGCCATGTGCGCAAAGAAATTGAGTGAAACCAGGGACTATGTGTGTAATTTGTGCTCATTTTACGCAATGTTGTTTTTGCAACAGCTTTGCGTTCTAAACGTGATGAAACCGACAAACAAAAGAAGTATGCGATCGATTGTGGATATTTGTACTAATTATGCTAGAGGCCTTTTGGACCCGGAGCGGTTCATGGCAAAGAGTGAAGATTCTGTGGTGAACTCAGGAGTAGTGGACCTTATTATTTGATGGACTGGATGCTGTTCTCGGTCGGGTAAGCATGTTTTATTCTGCTGTTGACATATTTGTAGATAAAATATATTGTGTGCATTGATTCTGTGCACATAGTGCACAGAATCAGTGGCACATTTGTGTTTAGCTGTATCAATCAAACTTCATTTGTCTATTGCGTCTAAGGTGTTTTTTTTATTCTGCAGTTTGCATTATTGTAGGCAAAAATATAAGATGTGCACACATTAGCATCTCATCTGTGCACATGGGTGAGGCATGGTTGAGGCATGCTCTGACATGTTCCTGTAGAGAGTTACAGATCAGACTTTGTTTATTGTTGATATCTGGCAGAATATAGTTCAGACAGCGATAACTGTGCTGCCCAATGCTAAACCCAAATATTATCTTCTGATTGACAATCAATGTTGGTTTTTTACGGATCACTGAAGCCCCAGATCACAGATGCCCACATGCACAGATATATGCTATATGCTAACTATCATCATTGTAGTATCAACCAATTACTATGTATTACGCATTACCGATGCTTTACGCCAACAGCCAATGAGCAGCTGAACAAGACGATGTATAGTTTGGCATGCTTTACTGTACACAGGTAGAGTACAGTATAGAGACTCAGCTCCACTCTGTGCGTAAATCCTAAATCATTGTGTGTTTACCGTTTTTGTGTGATGATTACGAATATGTACAGGTATATGACATAGTATTACTTTCACCGCCTCTAAATGTTGTACTTTCTTGTTACTAATGGGTATATGTTTTTCCTTAGGGACATGGTTGACATTGACCTATCAGATGCGCTCATCAGCTATTACAAGGTTTTGCACAAAACAAAGAAATGGTACAAGACTTTTTTTTTTTTTTTTACATTTTGTGCACGTTCCTATTGTGAATGCCTTCATTCGCTATCAAGGACACTGTAGATCAAAGGGTAAAATCCCTATATGCACCAAAACGCCTTTAGTGAAACTCTTGTCTTGGAGCTGGCAGAGGCAGAAGCCATCAAAACACAGCAGGAAGAAGGAAGCAGGGAGAAGCATCTTGGCAGTGACAAAACACAAGGCAGGTTGAAGTGCAGTGACATGCCAAAACTCCAATGAAATGTTTAACCCGCAATATAACCCCGTGCTTCCAGCAACAAAGAGACTGCTATAATGACTAGCACACAGAAGACAAGCCATAATCATGTACAGTGTTTTCAGTTTGCAGTGTGTTTGTTTACATTTTGAAGTGTGTGTGTTTGTTTACAGTTTGAAGTGTGTGGAGTTTGTAAATATATATTTATTTTGACCAATACCACTTTATTACACAAAATTACTATAAAATGTATATTTGTATATAATATATATTTTCTAACTATTTATCTATTGCCCTGTTTCTTCTGTTCTCTATGTGTGCCTGTTCTCTATGTGTGCGGTGCAATGCTGGAACTTCCCCACTGTGGGACTAATAAAGGCTTATCTTATCTTATCTTATATTGCATTTTAATATGCTATATAAATGTACATGAGTAATAGAGCAGCTAGCCCTCATTGATGTCTGTGGGTTGAAGCATTCAAAAGTTATTGCTTTTTTTCCAAACATTCCCCAAATCTCTTCATTTGGATACGTTTAGAGAGCTTTGGTTAATAATATACTAAGATATAACTAATAAAATGAGTGTAAAAGTCAAATTTTTATAGACAGCCCTCAAATTTGAAATGTGAGAGGTCAACAATATTTTCTGATTCTCGTCCCCTCTTACATTGCCCCTCTCCCGAAAACAGCATCTATGTAATACTACTCCATTTATTCCAATGTGACCATTTATGACATTGTCATGCATGCACGGTTGGAAATAGAGGTATGCCTTCTTTGATTTTTTTTTTGTTCAGTATGATGAGTGAATATGTGTACCAAATTTCAATTGTCTATGACAAAGTAATTTTTTTCATCCCAGTAAACCAAAACCCATGTTTTTCTATGACAAATGTTGGACATTGCCATGGCAACATGATTGCAAACAGAAGTATGTGCTTGCTGACTTTTTTTGTTCAGTATGGCAATATGAATGTTCATGCCAAATTTCAAATATTTTTGACAAACACATCTTTTTGGGTCCCATTAAAAATTTCAAGGGGGCGCTGTAGAGCAATGTGTATTGTGTCAACTAACTAATTTTATATCAATGCTTTCAGATCATTGTTTTGAACAAAATGTATATTAATGCTGGGCAATGGAACACTGCATGTCTGAGTCACACACAATTGAGTACTTGAAAAAAACTGCATTTTTGTTTTACATGTTGGCCACACCCACATTTTATATGAATCCAATAGTAGTAGGAGTTTATAATCCCACATGGGTGTAGTTCATTTTGACCAATTTGCAAGTTTCTTGAATGAAAATCCAAAGTATAACAAATTCAAATGTGAGAGTTAAAATGTTGAAAAAACTGGGTTCCACCCACAATGGCCAACTTCCTGTAGGGTTCAGGGTTGGGTCATAATATACATTTTTTACTTGTCTTGACATGTGCCATGGTTGTACCAAATTTCATTTGTCTATGATAAAAAAGGTCTCTCATTGTCTATGAGAAACTTTGTCAATAATGTATTTTGATTTTTGAGGTGGCGCTATTGAGTCATTTTGAAAGATACATTTTTTTGCACATAAAAATACAACATTTTTCGCCAACCTTGAATTTTAGGCCATAGATGGATTAGTGCAGAGCATCTATTTAGTCTACAACAAAGTCCAGTATTTTGAACTCCACGCAATTCAATGACACATTTATTATGTTACCTCGATAACATGGTTGCAGATAGATGTATGTTCTCATTGGCTTTTTTGTTCAGTTTGTCAAGCCAGATGTCCATGCCAAACTTCAAAGTTTGAGGGGGGCGCTACCGAGTCGTTTTTTGTTATTTTTTTTCGGGGTCTTTGGTGACAATTGGAGCTCATCAAGTTCTAGTTTTTGATACCTGTCACTGGCATGTCGGGGCGTGTTTACTGCTTGATTTTTGCCACTTTCCAGGCTCCAGACGCAGTTTTAATGAGTCCCTCGCTGGGACATTGTCTCAGGCTCGGGCCTAATAAAGGATATTTTTTTCCCACCCATTATTTTCTCCTAAATCAAAAAAGCTACAGTCATGTGACTTTCACACATTGTCCCCATCACAAATAAGCCCCTGTGAATTTTTTCACATGTCCACGACAAATCATTTGTCTTCTATGATTTTTTTTTTAATGAAATTTGAAGATGGCAGATAGTGCCCTAATTGGGAGATAGTGCCATGTTTTGCATATTACTGCATTCAGCTTGCAATCTGCATATAACGTTGTATTAGAGTTTTCCAAACAGCAAACCAAATGTGAAAAAGAATACATTTTTTTAAATATTACAAAATTGCAAAAAATTGCAATTTTGTTGAAAATTCAACATGACCACACCCAAAGTCATATTCAAAATATAATTGATAATCTTTAATTGTACATGGGTTTAGTAGATTTTGACAATTTGCAGTGTTCGGGATGAAAATTGTGCGAGGAGATAAATGCGAGGGTGTGTGCATTCCTGGGTTTGATCCAATATGGATGACTTCTTGTACATTTTAGGGCGGGGCCATAATATCATTTTTGTCATGTCCTGAAATGTTCTATTTTTTGATGTGAGTTTCAGATTTTTAAGTTAACTTTTTTCTGGGTCAGGCTTCCATTGGCCCAGTGAAAATCAAAGTTTGAGGGGGCACTACCGAGTCGTTTTTTTGTTATTTTTTTCTCACGGTCTTTGGTGAAAATTAGAGCTCATCGAGTTCTAATTTTTGATACCACACATTGGCATGTTGGGGTGTGTTTACTACTATTTTTGCCATTTTCCGGGCTCCAGACACAGTTTTAATGAGTTCCTCGGAATAATAGGCTTGGGCCTATTATTATTATTAGGCCCGAGCCTGGGACAATGTCCCAGCAAGGGACTCATTAAAATCACGTCTGAAATCCAGGAAATGGCAAAAAAAACACACGCCCCAACATGCTAGTGAGTGGTATCAAAAACTAGAACTCCACGAGCTCTAATTGTCACAAAAGACCCCGAGAAAAAATAACGAATTTTATTGCACCCAAAATTCAATATTGGCGAAAAATGTTGTTTTTTGAAATCCGTACTTAAAAATATTGAAAAACTAACAACCCCCATTCATTTTTTTTGGACAAAGTTTCTCATAGACAAGTGAAATTTGGCACATACAAAAAAGCCAATGAGAACATACCTCTATCTGGAACTATGTTACTGTAGTTACGTCATAAATTTGTCATTGAAATTAATGGGGTTCAGAGTACTGGACTTGTTGGACTGTTGTAGACTAAATAGATACTCTATACTAATCCAACTATGACCGAAAATTCAAGGTTGGCGAAAAATGTATTATTTTCACGTTCAAAAAAATTTATGTTGCAAAACGACTCAATAGCGCCACCTCAAAAATCAAAATACATTACGGCAATGATAGACCGTTTTCATCTAAGACAAATTAAATTTTGTTCAAATATAGAACTTGTCAAGACAAGTAAAAAATTATATTATGACCCCACCCCTAAACCCTACAGGAAGTTGGCCATTGTGGGCGGAACCCCATTTTTTAATTTATTTATACTCTCATATTTGAATTTTTTACACTGCAGAATTTTCATTCAAGAAACTTGCAAATTGGTCAAAATGAACTAGACCATGTAGGATTATAGGGGACTCTTTTCTAAGTCAGTAAATGTGGGTGTGGCCAGCCTACAAAGAAAAAAACTATTTTTTGAAGTATTTAATCACACATAACTCAAACTTGCAGTGTTCCATTTCCTGGCATTAATATACATTTTGTTCAAAATGTTGATCTGAACGTAATGATATACAATTTGTATAGCTAAAACATGACATTGCTACACAGCACCCCCCTGAAATTTTTAATGGGACCCAAAAAACTTTACTTTGTCAAAAATATTTTAAATTTGGCATGGACATCCCTATTCCCTATAGTGAACAAAAAAGCCAATGAGAGCATATCTCTATTTACAAGTGTGTTGCCATGGGAATGACATTTCTTATTGAAATACATGGGTTTTGGTTAACTGGGATGAAAAATAATGACTTTGTCATAGACCATTTAAATTTGCTATACATATTCCACCCATCATACTGAACAAAAAAGTCAATGAAGGCATACCTCTATTTTCAACCATGCGGGAGTGACAATGTCATAAATGCTCTCATTGGAATGAATGTAGTATTACTCAGACACTGATTTTGGGGGAAGGGGCAATGTAAGCGGGGACAAAAGGCAGGATCTTCACGGTGGCATGTACCCTGCGGTCGCAAGGGGTGGCAAGGGCCTTTATCACTGCTTGCAGTTTTAATTATTATAATAATAATAATTAAATTATTATTACACTACACCTATTAATATATACATAAAAACCCTTCTGAAAATACTAATATAACCATTTATATAACCAACTTTACTTTGTGTCTGCCTTTCATTCACTTATCTTATGGCTCCTTACCAAATCTATTTCTGATACATTATGTACGTCCGCGCTTACAATGCGTACACATATACGTCATACACAACTCAGTTTCCATTGTTACGTGGATGACACCAGCTCTACCTCTCCACCAAAACCAAACATCACCACCAAAACCAAACATCACCAGACCTAACTCCTCCCTCTGTGACTGCAAGAAAATTGCAAGAAAAATCCTGGTTCTCTCTCAACTTCCTCAAATTTAACAATGATAAAACCGAGGTCCTTCTCACTGGTGATAAGCCCCCCCATCAAAACTAGCAGCTTCACCATCACTGTTGACTCACTGTTGACTACTCAGTCCCCCTATTTTAAAACATGACTAAAGCAGGACTAACACTGCAGGACTGTTCTGTATTTAGAGGCACTAACCCGTCCATGGAGCCAGTCCTCACATACCACACACTGGATCATCTGGTCTTCCACCTGCAACATTTATACAAAGTAATTTCAGTCCCTTTCGAGTCCCAGTCCCGGTCCAGTGCTGGTCCTGTACTGGTCCAGTACCAGTCAGGTACTCACCTCGTCATCTGGGTCAGGGTAGGGTCTGCTACAGGTGCAGTAAAGTCCAAAGAAGTTGTGGCTGTATTTGTTCTCAGAGTTTGTTTCCTCTTTGTCCTGAAACAAAGGATCATGAGAGATCTAGTTTAAGCTCTGTACTAAAATGACAAAACTCAAGATAAATCTGAACTTTCTAAGACTCTAAGGACGGAGGTCTATTTATTTAAATGGGTTTAAAAAGAGATTCCAGAGAGAGTCCAGATAGAGGCCAGATACAGTCCAGAGACAATTCAGAGTCCAGAGAGAGTCCAGAGACAGTCCAGAGTGAGTCCAGAGAGAGTCCAGAGAGACAGCACAGACAAAGAGCCCGGAGACAATTCAGAGAGAATATAGAGACAGTCCAACAAGAGTCCAGAGAGAGAGCCTAGAGAGGGAGAGAGAGAGAGGGGGGAGAGAGAGAGAGACAGGGGAGAGAGAGAGAGAGAGAGAGAGAGAGAGAGAGAGAGAGAGAGACAGAGAGAGAGACAGAGAGAGAGAGAGAGAGAGAGAGACACCAGTGACAGTTCAGAGGGAGACTCCAGAGGCAGTCCAGAAAGAGAGCCCAGAGACAATCCAGAGAGTGTCCAGAGGCAGTTCAGTACTAGTACTCACAGGGTTAAGTTTGCAGGTGACATCTTTAAACTTGGAGTTTCCACAGTCGCAGCGAAAGTTCCTGAAATACAACGTTTTTACTTCACATGAATCACCTACTACTACTACCACTACCACAACCACTACTACATTTGCACTAGGTTTCGCTGTAGTATTCACACAGCTGGTGGCCTTTGTGACAGTTGCAGTGTTTGTTGTATTTGCAGTAGCAGCGGTACTGTTTGCAGTAGCATTTGCAGTAGTAGTGTTTGCCGTAATAGTGTTTGCAGTAGTAGTATTTGCAGTAATAGTGTTTGCAGTAATAGTGTTTGCAGTAGTAGTG
Organism: Periophthalmus modestus; assembly: GCA_019594935.1. Taxonomy (NCBI): domain Eukaryota; kingdom Metazoa; phylum Chordata; class Actinopteri; order Gobiiformes; family Gobiidae; genus Periophthalmus; species Periophthalmus modestus. The sequence continues at coordinate 20,423,350 of JAIEZT010001328.1, read as the reverse complement.
TTTGCAGTAGTAGTGTTTGCAGTAGTAGTGTTTGCAGTAGTAGTGTTTGCAGTAGTAGTGTTTGCAGTAGTAGTGTTTGCAGTAGTGGTTGTTGTACTTGCAGTAGTAGCAGTAATAGTGTTTGCAGTAGTAGTGTTTGCAGTAGTAGTGTTTGCAGTAGTAGTGTTTGCAGTAGTAGTGTTTTGCAGTAGTAGTGTTTGCAGTAGTAGTGTTTGCAGTAGTAGTGTTTGCAGTAGTAGTGTTTGCAGTAGTAGTGTTTGCAGTAGTAGTGTTTGCAGTAGTAGTGTTTGCAGTAGTAGTGTTTGCAGTAGTGTTTGTTGTATTTGCAGTAGCAGCAGTAGTGTTTGCAGTAGCATTTGCAGTAGCATTTGCAGTAGTAGTGTTTGCAGTAGTGTTTGTAGTAGCAGTGTTTGTAGTTGTACTGTTTGCAGTAATAGTGTTTGTTGTATTTGCAGTAGCAGCAATAGTAGTGTTTGCAGTAATAGTATTTACAGTAATAGTATTTGCAGTAGTGTTTTGTTGTATTTGCAGTAGCAGCAGTAGTAGTGTTTGCAGTAGTAGTGTTTGCAGTAGTAGGAGTTTGCAGTGTGTTTCCAGTAGTAGTGTTTGAAGCAGTGTTAGCAGTGGTGGTGTTTGCAGTGGTGGTGTTTGCAGTAGTGGTGTTTGCAGTAGTGGTGTTTGCAGTAGTGGTGTTTGCAGTAGTGGTGTTTGCAGTAGTGGTGTTTGCAGTAGTGGTGTTTGCAATAGTGGTGTTTGCAATAGTGGTGTTTGATGTAGTAGTGTTTGTAGTATTTTGTATTTGCAGTAGTAGTACTAGTACATACCTCTTTGTGTACAGCTCGTAGAGCTGGTGCCCTTCATGACATTTGTATGAACAGGCCAAACAAACTCCTGCTGCAGCACCCCCTGGAGGACAGCAGGTGCCGCAGGCATACAGCGCCTGACGCTTCACATAACCCTAAGGTCAAAGGTCAAAGAAAACACCAGAAGCACAAATATTCAAGTCTGTGTGTGTACTCTCTGTGTACTCATCAATACTGATCAGTATTACCCTATACTCTGTGTACTCATCAGCAGAGTGCATTACCCTGCATTACAGTGTAGTAGAGTACTACGGAGTAGAGTCAGAGCTGTTAGGCCCTTATCTCCCCACACACATGTCCAGTCTAAGGGTGGTCCACACTAGTTTACCCATTTACTGCTGATCAGGTCTAAAAGCAGGTTAAATGCAGGTTTAAATGCAGGTTTAAAACCAGGTCTAAAACCCGGTCTAAAACCAGGTCTAAAACCAGGTCTAAAACCAGGTCTAAAACCAGGTCTAAAACCAGGTCTAAAACCAGGTCCTGGTTTTAGACCTGCTTTGGTCCTGGCTTTAGAGCGGGTTTAGGCCTGCTTTGGTCCTAGTGCTAGTCCTGGTGTTAGACTTGGTTTAGGCCTGCTTTGGTCCTGGTTTTAGACCTGTTGTAGTCTTGGTATAGTCTAGTTCAGGTTTAGTTTGAGGTTTAAGAACAGATTAAAACTGGGACATGTGCAATGTGAATGCCCCTGATTCTGGTTAAGACCTGGTTTGGACCTGCTTCAGATCTGGTTTATACACCTAGCTGTAGAAGCAGTACTCAGTCCTGCTTTATTCCTGGTTCAGTCCTTGTTTATATACCTGGCTGTAGGAGGAGTGTTCAGTCCTGGGTTTAGTCCTGGTTTATATACCTGGCTATAGGAGCAGTGTTCTGCATCACTGGCTCCTAAAACTGCACGTGGCCTCTTCCTCCAGCTCCTCGTCTTCCTCCAGAACGTCCACCAGGGAAACCACAGGCTCCTCCTCCTCCATCTATGAAGACGTGATCCTGTAATCATCATTCAATACTTCATCAACACAAAGGTCTGACCCATAGACTCAATTATATTATATTGTATATACTGTCCTCGTAGAGACCTACAGACTATCCTGTAGTCATACATATATATACATACATACACACATACACACACATACACACACATATATATATATATATATATATATATATATATATATATATATATATATATATATATATATATATATATATATATATATTATATATATATATATATATATACATATACACATACATACATACATACATATACATATATATATATATATACACACACATATAAACACACACACACACACATATACATACATATATATATATATACACACATATACACATATACATATATATATGTGTGTGTATATATATATATATATATAACCAAATCCACAGACAGAATGAGACACTCTGACAGTGGCCAAAGTATTAATAAAAACAACAGTACCAAATCAAAATAAGTAAATAAAACTGGCTCAGACTTTTTTTACAGGTTTAGTCCTGGTTTTCTGGTTCAGACCAGGTTTAGTCCTGGTTTAGTCCTGGTTCAGACCTGCTATATTCCTGGTTCAGACCTACTGTAGTCCTGGTTCAGACCTGCTGTAGTCCTGGTTCAGACCTGCTGTAGTCCTGGTTCAGACCTGCTACAGTCCTGGTTTAAACCTGCTACAGTCCCTGTTTAAACCTGCTGTAGTCCTGGTTCAGACCTGCTGTAGTCCTGGTTCAGACCTGCTGTAGTCCTGGTTCAGACCTGCTACAGTCCTGGTTTAAAGCTGCTACAGTCCTGGTTTAAACCTGCTGTAGTCCTGGTTCAGACCTGCTGTAGTCCTGGTTCAGACCTGCTGTAGTCCTGGTTTAGACCTGCTGTAGTCTTGATTCAGACCTGCTATAGTCCTGGTTCAGACCTGCTATAGTCCCGGTATAGTCCTGGTTCAGACCTGCTATAGTCCTGGTTCACACCTGCTATAGTCCTGGATTAGCCCTGGTTTCGTCCTGCTTTTGACTTGCTTTAGTGCTGGTTCAGTCTTGGTTCAGACCTGCTTTAGTCCTGGTTAGATCCACTCGGAGATAACGTCCTGTGACGTAGCTCCGGTGCGGTTTTAGCGCGCGGCTAAAGCGCCCCGTGGCTCCGAGACAAGAACAGACAGTCTGTGGACAAACAGCAGGTTTACCACAATTTGTGTATGGACTTTACCAGGTCAGCGCGGCCGGGTTCGGTTCGGTTCGGGTCTGCTTCAACAGTGACCCGGAGCTGAGTCCCTCCTGAAGGCCGGCCAATGCCGTTAAAAGGCGCGTTTAATGAAAAATCAAGCCGTTCACAGTTAGCTTTGCTTTTAGCCGCTTAGATGCTAACGTCCACTTCCTGTTTACTTCCGCAAGGTGAATTTCTGAATAAGTCAGAATTTAGATTTATTCTGAAGAGAACTATTTGTACGTAAGCGCGTTAAACAAATAAAGATAGATCTGTGTTTCTGTCAACTAAAGAAAAAAATGCACAGTAACAGTAACTATTATATCAGAATCAGAAGAAGTTTTATTGCCATTGTCCGTGAGTAGAGCTCACAGACTAGGAACTTACTTCGGTGATAAAGTGCGACACACAACAACACACACAAAAAAACACACTAAATAAATACATGCAGGAGGTATAAATATATACAATAGTAGAAATATATACAATAGTGGCATCAAAACAACAACAACAACAACAACAGTGCGACATCCTCTCCCTTCTCAAATATTGAGAGATAAATGAACTATCAGAGGCACTTTCATGATCATAATTACGCATGGTCTCTGTTAGGACTAAGCACATCACACATATGTGTGTGCAGATGTATTCTTTGGAAAATAAATAAATAAAAACATTTCAAATGTTTGATTGAAACAACACCACGTGACTGAGCCTGTCTAACATGGCGGCGGAACTGTGTGCGGAGCTGCGGTTCAGAGACGGACAGAGGCAAACTGTGCGCGTCCAGACCGGGGTGCAGACCGGGGACCGGATCGGGACTGCCGCGATCGGTTCTTTGATCCCAGTCGTGCGCGAGCTCAGCCACAACGTTACGTGTTTATTGTCAGAGCTCGTGCAGCGCGAGCAGAGTCAGGGCTTGGGCCCAGCAGGTAAGAACGAACATACATGGATTTAGCCCGTAGACTGTATATATGCAGACTGTATCCACTCTGCTTATACACTCTGTATACACAGTGTATATATATATAAACAAAATCTCACCTTCCGTGGGTGGTCTCATCCTCGTCCTCTACCAGAGCCCTTGGAGCTTGAGGGTTCTATGCAGTATCTTTGCTGTTCCTAGTACTGCACTTTTCTGGACCGAGATGTCTAATGTTTTTTCCTGGGATCTGCTGTAGCCACTTCTCCAGTTTGGTGGTTACTGCCCCGAGTGCTCCAATGACCAGGGGCACCACTATACAAACCTAACTCTATACTTTTGTAAATTCTGTTTTCTCAAATGTAAATAATGTCATGTTTGTTTTTTGCCTGGTCAAGTCTGGCTCTATACAGTTTTCTTTCTCAAACCTGAAGTTAATGGTTCGATTTCCAGGTGTGGCCATTGTATACTGCGGTTGTGTCCTTGGGCAATATACCTCTCCAGAATGTGTACAGTGGTGTCTGAAAGAGGTGCTGCCTTTCATCATATTTCTACCATAGACTTGTAAATCTCTGACATTACAGTCTACATATACCTTTGTATATGTCTGTATTATTTGCAGTCTGTTGCTCACAACAGCATCAGTGATTCCAATCACAACATTATGCTTCAGTTTGGACTCTGTATAAATCAGTGTCTGTATGAAACACCTGTCCCCAACAAATACACTATTTCAAACAAGATATTCTAAATCTGAAGTGAAGATGTTAACCCATGTTGTTTTTCAGAGCTGGATGAGGAGGACGAGGAAAACAAAGAGGATGAAAAACGAAGAAGATCCCAGTGATTTTGAACCAGAGCCAAAACGAACTAAACCGGAGACCCGAAACCCCTGAGACTGGGGACTGAATCTCATTTGTGAAGAGAGACAAATATTTCTATTCTTGAAGTTTTAAACCGATGCAAAATGGAGCAGAGAAGACTGCACCAGTGAGCCCAAAGAATTTCCCAGTTTAGTGTTTTTCATGATTGCGTTTGCATATGATCACGTTGAAATGTTTAAGTATGACTTGAGGTATGTCTCAGATGTAAATATGCTACACATTTGATCTGATAAATGTTGATTTATTCACATTATAAAATTTCATAAAGCTTCTTCTTTCTTTGAGTTCTTAAGTTGAGCTCCCGGGTTTGTCGTCCTTTTTCTACAGCTAAAAACAGTAGAACGTTTAAAACCTTACGCCTGCTTTCACAAGAAAACCTCATTTCTCTTTCCTCGCCTCCTTCTTCTTGATTCCTCTTCTTGATTCTGCAGGAAATGGTTGAGGATGTTCCAGCCATCGAGGAGACACAGCGAGGAGAGAGGAGCAGGGGAGGGTTTAGAGGCTTAGAGGAGAGAAGAGACAGAGGAATGGAGGAGAAGAGAAAGGAGACAGTCAGGAGTGAGGAGCAGAGGAGAAAAGAGTAGAAGAGAGAGTGGGACACTCCCACTCGCTCTTCTACTTTCTCTTCCACTCTCACACTCTCTCCCATTCTCCCACTCACTTTATCCCTTGCTCTATCTCTCCCATTTGCTACCACACTCTCCCACTTTCCACTTTCTCACTCTTTCCCACACTCACACTTTCTCCCACTCTCGTCAGCTCTCTCCCACAATCTCCTACTCTTTCACACACTCTCTCCTGCTCTCTCCCACTTTCTCCCATACTCTTCTACTTTCTCCCACTATCTCCCACTCTCTCCTACTTTCACATACTTTTGCACACTCTCATACTGTCACCCACTCTTTCCCACACTCTCCCACTCTTTCACACTCTCACACTTTAACACTCTCACGTTCTTACACACTCTGACACTCTCTCCCACTCTTTCACACTGACATTCTCCCACACTCTTCCCTCTCTCTCTCTCACTCTTTCATGCATTCTCACACTCTCCAGCTCTCCCACTTTCTCCCATCTCTTCAACACTCCCCACTCTCTTCCACACACTTTCACTCTCCCTTTCTCTTCCACACTCTTTGTCACACTCTCTCACTCTCTCCTACTCTTTCACACTCATTTACACATTCTCACCCTTTTCCACTTTCACCCACTCTTTCACTCAGTCCCTCACTCTCTCTCCCACTATCTCACACGCTCTCTCAGTCTCTCACACACACTTTCACACTCTTCCACACTGTGCCACTCTTTTACACGCTCTTCCACTCCCTCACACACTCTCCCACTCTCTCCCACTCTCTCCCACACTCTTCAGATTTATTTTAAAGGACAGAATACATAAACATGACATGAGTGTTTTTAATTGCAGTGGTTTCCCAAAACAAAGATGTGATAAGATCCTATTTATGCAGCAAAAATGACCAGGGAAGGATGTATTTACATGAAGACACATTAAACTTGTGAATCACCAGTTTAATCTGACTTTTTAAATTAAATACCAAATCTTCAGCTCATTCACTCATCCTTTCTGCTATTGTCTCATATAAATCCTTATCATCTAAGTAAAATAATTTGTCAGTTTATTCCCATTTTGGTAGACTTGCCCGATGAATGGATTAAACCACTGAAGGGGTACAGCCCGAATCCCAGCAGTAAACTCTAACACCCTAATCCTAACCCTAGGGAGTTAGAGTTAAACCATATGTACTGTGAACACTAAATCAGTCTGTCTCAGAGGAAGAGCCACATCTGTACTCAGGAAGATGGTGAAGAATCCATGCCGCAGGACCCAAGATGGCTGCCGTGAAGACAGACAGCACCAGGATGCTCTGCTGCAAAACAAAACACAAACTCACCTGTCCATGTGTGTGTGAGACATGTCACCTGTCATTTCATTTGTGCGTGTGTGTGTGTGTGTGGTGCGGGTGGATGGGTGGGGACAGAGATGCTTCATCTGTACCTGTGTGTGGACAACTCACCCGTCACTTCACTTGTACATATGTGTGTGTGTGTGTGTGTGTGTGTGTGTGTGTGTGTGGACAGAGACACTTCACCTGTACTTGTGTGTGTGGACAGACACTTTGCCTGTACATGTGTGTGACAGGGACATTTCACCTATCACTTTACCTGTACATGCGTGTGTGACAGGGACACTTCAGCTGTACGTGTGTGTGTGTGTGTGTGTGTGTGTGTGTGTGTGTGTGTAGGTGTGTGTGTGTGAGAGATGGTTTTACCTTTGGGCCAATCTGGTCTTGAGGAGGTTTTCCATAGATTTGTGCTTGAGGCTGAATCCAAATTCTTCTCCCCTCAGGATCTTTGTTGCCATGGAGATGGCCCCAAGTAACATAATCTTAACCTGTGTTCCAGCTATGATTTGGTTATGTCCCGGTTCTGTCCAAGCCTCGGTCCTGGTTCTGGACCCGAGTGGCTTTGGTTCGCGTTGAGGTGGTTCTGGTCGTTCTTGGTCCAGTCTTGGTCCTGCTTTAGTCCGGTCTTGAGCTGGTGTCAGACTCAGATGACAGAGACAGTGAGATCACAGGGAGTTGGAGGAGGAGCATTCAGACCAGAGCCACTGTTTGAAGTTTACCCAGGCCACTGTCAAAAGGGGCAAGACTAGCCATCAGTAGCAGTGCTCCAGAGTTCCTTGCAGTAGATCTGGAGGCTACACTGACATGTCCAGAGTGACAGTGTCAGTTAAGAAGCAGATAGTCAAGTGTCATCCAAGTTTTTATATCCTTCACACACAGGCGCTAAGTCTGTCTACTCCATTAGTCTGATCTAGTTTCATTAATAAGTACAGCTGTGTGCCATGTTTTCTGATGATATTACCCAATGGCAACATATAAAGTGTGAACAGGATTGGACCAAGTACAGAACCCTGTGGTACACCACAGGCTACCTTAGAACATGGTGAGGAGCCCTGATTTACATTAACAAACCGGTACCTATTAGATAAGTAGGATTTAAACCAGCTGAGGGCACCTATGTCACATTCTAACCTCTGTAGTAGAATATTGTGGTCTGTAGCGCAGTGGCTGACCGTGAGTGGTAGGATGTGGACAGAAGACAGCAGCACGGGTGTGGTCTTTTATTTCTTTTTTTTTAATTTTTCAATCATTAAAGTGCACAGTGCAATAAAGGTTAGAGGAGCAGCATCTCCTCCAGCAGCAGAACCCAGAATTATTCTTCTTCTGGGTTTTCCGGCAGACTAGGCACGGTCAGTGCATTGCTGCCCTCTATTGGTACAATATCCCTTATCAACTTACACTACATTGAAGGTAGAAGAAAAGCTGCTTAAATAGCTGCGTAAAGCCCTGTGTCTCTCAGAAAATTAATTACTGCTCTAGTTCTCTCTGGGGGAGCTCCATGTTGCAACATAACTTTTAGAGAAAAGTGTTTTACAGCCTGTATCAGAGAGTGTGCAGAATAATACTCTTCTTTGCTCGGAATAGAAAGGACAGTGCAATAACACACGTGCTACAGATTCCAATTTTCCACAATATTGACAGTTGCCGTTAGGATGTTTTCCAACAATATATAACCCACTTGCAAGACCACAATGCCCCAGTCTAAGCCTTGCAAGTTTCACCTCATCTTTCCGAGATGCAACTGAAGATGTGGAGATGTGACCTACACATGGTACAATATCAAAGAACCCCCTTCCTCTGGTCTCACTGTTCCAGTCCTGCTGCCAACCACCTTCTAATTATTGCAGCATTAACATAGCTCCGGTACTCTACCCTTCCTAGCGGAACTTTGAACTCAGTGTTTTCATTACTCAGACTGGCTCTTGCACAAACATCTACAACTTCATTCCCCTCAATTCCCACATGGGAAGGCACCCACAGAAATGCCACATTCCTCCCAAGTTTTTCCAATTTATAGACCATCATTAGTGCCTCTGCAACTATATCAGGCCTCGCTTTAGTTCTTACTCCTGCATCCAAAGCCTGCAAAGATGACAAAGAGTCTGAGCATATAACCACACTTAGTACTCCTGCTTCCTCCACCCACCACAGTGCACTTAAGATAGCTATAAGCTCAGCTGAAAACACACTAAGGCCATCAGGTAAGCGCTTACTCAACCTAGAATCTAATTGAGGAACATACACACTGAACCCCACCTTTCCACTAGCTGGGTCCCTGGATCCATCAGTAAAAAACATGAGTAGCACCACCCCACTCAGATCTGAGGTGAGCATTGACTAAAGTCTGGATTCTGCCTTTGAACCCACTCTTTACTGCATTATGAATAGTTAAATCTACCTCTAGCTCAGACCACAGCCAGGGAGGAGTCGGAGGCCAGATCACAAAAGGAGCAACAGCAAAGCCCTGAGGACCAAGCTGATCGAACTTTCTTTTATTTGAAAACACAAAACCACTTTTGTTAACTTTGCTAGCACCTTCTGTGAACTCCCAGCTGTCTTCTAATACTTGCGATGACAACAAGGTGGTCCCAGAGCCTTTCAACTTAGCTATATAATTGAGAGCAAGTTTTATACGTCACAAGTATAAAGGTGTTTCTCCAGCCTCAACCAGCAGCGCTGGGGATCAAAGAGGTTTTGAAAGCTCCAATGCTCACTCCCAGAGCCTTAGCTTCTGCAACATCAAGCTGGTCCAATAAATACTTCGCTGCTGATCCGTACACCACACAACCATAGTCAAAGACTGACCTAATCATTGCTCTATAGATTGTTAATAGCACAGCTCTCCCAGCACCCCACGTTGTGCCAGTAAGACATCTCATGATATTAATCACCTTACTGCTCTTGTTCACAATACTGCAAATGTGCTCCTTATAAGTTAATCGCTCATCCATCCATATTCCCAAATATCTAAAGGCTTTCACTTTTTCAAGAGGATGATCATACAATGTTAGAGTCATGTTAGGTTGAATCCTCTTTCTGGTAAAGATGACAAATTTCATCTTGTCAACCGAGAGTCGAAAACCCCACTTCTCACCCCAATTTTGCTCTTTAACAAGAGTTTGCTGTATCTCCTTAAAAAGATATTTGATATTCCTCCCTTTCTTCCAGAGGGCCCCGTCATCTGCAAAAAGTGCTCGACCAAAACTACAATCCACATTTTCAAATATATCATTAATCATAATGTTAAATAAAACAGGACTGATCACACTTCCCTGCGGTGTACCATTATCTATATTAAATAAATCTGAGAGACACGCTCCCACTCTGACCTGGATGCTACGAGAGCTCAAAAAGTTTTTAATCCAGTTTAACATTCTCCCCCGGATGCCTGCGTTAAACAATTTAATGACAAGTCCCTCTTTCTACAACATGTCATATGCTTTCTCTATATCAATAAAAACAGTGAGCACTGCTTCCTTTTTGGCTAGTGCCTTTTTAATAACATCATCTAAAACTACAACTGCATCCATAGTAGCTCGACCTACCCCAAATCAATTTTGAGCAGCAGTGAAATATCCTTTCTGTTCTAATCTATGCATGAGCCGATCAGTAACCATCCTCTCCATGATTTTACACATCACTGATGTGAGCACAATTGGCCTATAGGAGGATGGACTATCTGCATCTTTCCCTGGCTTAAGTATAGGAACAATCACAGCATGCTTCCAGGCACTAGGTAACACCCCTTCTGCCCACACTGTATTAATCAAGGACAGCAACTCACCAAGGGCCCAATCATCCATATGCTGGAACAACTCATATCCTAGACCATCACTACCAGGGGTTGTGTGCCGCCCTTGTTTTATAGCACCTTTTAATTCCTTCAAAGAGAAAAATAGATTAATCACATCCAAGTTATTACTACAATGGTTCATCTTGTACCCTTCCTGAGTGAGTGTGGCCTCTCTTCTCTTTAGCCCTTCTCCTGTGATATTATTTTTACTATGCACTTGCTGAAATGATTCAGCTAATAGCTCAGCCTTTTGTCTGTTATTTATTGCTTCAATACCATTTCTATTCAGCACAGGAATGGACACCTGCCTATTGATACCAGACATTTGATGAATCATGCCCCACACACGCTTTAATGGAGTTTGGGCCCCCAGAGTACCACAAAAATTCTGCCAACTTTCTTTCTTTGCCTGTTTGATTACTCTCCTAGCCTTTGCCCTCAGTTTTCTTATATTAAATTACATAGATTTCCATGGGGATACTTCTCCAATTTGCGATATGCCTTATTACGGGCACGAACAGCCTCATTACAGGTCTCATTCCACCAAGGCACTATTTTGTTCTTTTCCTTTTTACCTTTACTTGGAATTGCCTTTTTCACTGCATTCCTTACTGCACTACAAAATGAGCTGTGCCATTCATCTATGCTATTTTCACTATTACCATTTTCCAAGTTTGCACCCAAATGCTCACTGAATTTATCCCAATTAGCCTTCCGAAAATTAAACCCCCTTTGTCTTGACCCCGTCTCTTCCTGAAGAGCTCTCCCAAATCTGCTCAATATGGGAAGTGGTCACTACCCATAGAATAACAACTGAACACATCCCATTCACCACAACTTGCAAGTTCTCCTGACGCAAGAGTAAGGTCTATACATGACTTCGACAGATTTCTTAGCTCAACTCTGGGTAGGTCTGCCATCATTCATCACTACCAACCCATATCGGTCCATGAAATCCTCTAACAGAGCCCCATTTGAATCTCTCTTGTCACTAAAAATTAACAACAGTGAATCTTCCAGATGTTGTCCAAATTTCAGCCACAACGCATTCAAGATCTGAGCTGAGATTTACTCTTCGGGACTGCACAGCTTGGGCTATAAACATAGCACACCCCCCACCTGATGCAATGCTCCTGTCTTTACGCAAGCTGACACATCCAGGAATAACAAAGTCCAAACACGGTTTTAGCCATGTCTCTTGAACACAAATAATTTTTGGCACATGACTTTCTTTAAACGCACTAATGAAGCCTTTCAGTTCTTGTCCGTTTGCTATTAAACTTCGTGCATTCCACTGAAAGATGTGGAACATCATCATTAGGCTAAGTAGTTCTGCTACCCACATCTTGACCTGTAGGCGCTCCACCATTCACCACCTTTTCCTTGCTGAATAAGATATTATACAAATTCTCAGGGTCCATACCTTTAGCCCCTAAGGTTTTGCGAGCCACTTCCACAATGGATCGAACAACATCAGAATTATTTTTGGCCTTTTTCACCGCACACAAACACTTCTGCCAGAAACGCCAAAAACTTATCAGAGCTTACTACTATGGTGTCCTTAGTCAAAGAGGATGCAGGAGCAGGGACAGGAAGCCCTTGTCTCACCTGCTTAGCTGCATCAGCATACGTTACTCCTTTGTGAGTTTCTCTATAGCTTTGAACTTTGACCGCTTGCTTGTAATGTTCACATTATTTACTACCAGCAACATGCCCCCCACCACAACTTCCACACTTAAGGGCCTCTTCTCTGCAGTCAATAAAGTCATGGCTACCACCACACTTTCCACATCTGCGTTCTCCCCGACAGACCGCAGCCACATGGCCGTAGCGCTGGCACTTGTAGCACCTAAGCGGAGGTCTCCTATAGGGCTGCACTCTGAACGCCAAAACATCCTACAAACACTCTCAGGCAAAGCCTCCCTGGAAAGAAAGAAAATAACAGTTGTAGTGTCTCTCTTAACACCGTCTCTGAACACTTTTATTCAGATTGCATTATTTACTTTTGCCCCCTCCACCCCTCTCACAAGATCCTCCATTGTCATTTCAAGCAAGACCCCATACACAACCCCTTTTAGTCCCCCACTACTCCCAGGGGCAAACATTAAACTGGTTTGTCACAAATATTTTTTTTAATGAAACTGCCTTGTTAAACTGAGCCTCAGACGAGCAATTTATGAGCAACTTCCCATCTGCCAGTATTTGGGCACTCTTAACCTCCCCTAATTTCTCTTTCAAAGTGTTCGCCAGGCGAATAGGGTTAATTGAGCTGAAACTTGACTCTCCGTTCACAAATTTGAATACAACTTACCTTAGGAGCTCCCCCTACACTTTCCTCACGTCTTTCTGGAGCAGGACTACCACCCCTTCCACCACTCCTTTCCTTTTCCTAGTTTTCCTGACCTAGACTGAGAAGGTGTCCACCCTTCTCCTTCTGTTTTCCATAGTAACACACACCACCTAGCCAGTAAGCGTGGCTAGCTACTAGCACAGGTGTCGAGTGGCGAGGCGCCACCGCAAGCCCGTAAGTCCGGAAGGTAACCGTAAAACGGCGACCCACCTGCGACCGCGGAATGCTCCCA
>JAIEZT010001328.1:20374046-20410078 GCA_019594935.1 Periophthalmus modestus | reverse complement strand
AAAACAAGAGATGAACCGAGAAGATCCAGGTAAGGTGGAACATAGCCCAAAACGAACTAAACCGGAACGACCCGAGACCCTGAGACTGGGACTGAAGCTCATTGTGAAAGACAATATTTGCTATTCTGAGTGTGTAAACCGATCAATGAGCAGAGAGACGCAGCGGAAACCACAGTGAGCCCAAAACGAAATTTCCACATATAAGAGTGTTGTATCATGATTGCGAGTTTGCTATTTGCACTTTATAAAAATGTTTTGAAGTAAAAAGCCTTGAGGATCTTGTCTCAGAGGGAAAATAAATATGCTACACATTGAGCATGCTAATGTTGATTAATTCGACAAATAATTAAGAAAATAGTGGCATAAGCGTGCGGATAACTCTTATCTTGATTCTAAGTTGACTCCCGGTTTGTCGAGGTACCTTTTTCTACAGCGAAAACAGAAACGTTAAAACCGTGGTACGCCTGCTTTCAGACAAAACCTCATGTCGCTTTCCTCGCCTCGTAAAATCTCGTGATTCTGCCTCTGTCGTTACTTCTGCGCTGAAAATGCGTTCTGAGACGTGAAAAAATCCACCAATACGAGGGAAACACAGCGAGGGGAAGAGCCGGAGGGTGTCGAGGCTGAGCGGAGAGACAAGAGACAGAATGGAGGAAAGAAAGGAGCACGGGAGAGAATAAAGGACAGGTGAAAAAGGAGTGAAAGGATGAGTGGGTGACACGCCCAGTCGCGCTTCTACTTTTCGTCTTACCACTCTCACACTACTCTCCCAGTCTCACAACCACTCATCATATCACCTTGCCTAATCCACACATCACAACCGTGCTACCAACATCGCCCACTAGGTCTACTCCTTTCTCACATCTTGCCCCCACATCAAACTGTCTCCCACCTCCGTCAGCTCTCTCCCCACAAGCTCCTACTCTTTCACAGGCGAGACACTCTCGCCGCGCCTCCACTTTCTCACCGAATGACGCGTCTACGTTACTCCACTATCTCCCCTCCTCCACGAACTTTTCACATACTTTTGCGACCATCATATACGGGGCAACCCTCTGGCCCACACGCGCACCACGCTGTCACACTCCCGCGACACTTGAACCCGCCGATACGTTCAGACCCCACTTCTGACCACTCGCTCCTACTCTGTCACACCTGACACGCATCCCGGCTTTCACAAACTCTTCCTCTCTCTTCACTCTTCATAGCATTTCTCCACACCCTCCAGCTCGTCCCACGTTCCTCCCTCTCTTCAACACTCCCCACTCTCTCCACACACATTTCACTCTCCCGGGCTCTTCCACACGCTGGGTCACAACATCGCCGGTCACTCTCTCCTACTGGGCGTAATATCACACTCATTTACACATGCTCACGCCTTGTTTCCACTGTAACACCCACGCGTTCCCGCAGTCCCGCACCTTGTGGCTCGCTCCCACGATCTCACACGCTCGGGCCTCATCCTCAGGCAACACGTGTCACAACTCGTTCCACACGGGGCCACTCTTTTAACACGCTCGTTACCCCGCCTCCTCCACACGTCCCCACTCTCTCCCACACTCTGCAGATTGATTTTAAAGGGACAGATCACCGAAACATGGACATGATGTTTTTAATTGCAGTGGGTTTCCCAAAACAAAGATGTGATAAGATCCTATTTATGCAGCTAACAAAATGACCACGGAAGGATGTAATGTACATGAAGACCATTAAACTTGCTGAATCACCAGTTTTAATCTGACTTTTGTTAAATTAATATACAAATACTTCAACTCATTTCACTTCTCACTCCTGTTCTGCTATTGTGTCTCAGATCTTAACCCGTATCATACTAGTACAATAATTTGATCAGTGTTATTCCCATTTTGGTAGACCCTTGCCCGATGAATGGATTAAACACACTGAAGGGTACAGCCCGCGATCCCAGCAGTAGAACTCCATAACACACCCTAATTCACCCTAATCCTAGGGAGTTAGAGGTAAACCATATTACTGTGAACACTACAATCCTTCTGTCCTCAGCGGAAGAGCCATATGCGTTTTCCGGAAGATGGTGAATAAAGCTCCTCTTCGCCGCTCATGCACCCAAGATGGCTTGCCGTGAAGACAGACAGCACCAGGATGCTCTGCTGCAAAACAAAACACAAACTCACCAGGGGGGTCCATGGTTTTGTGAGACATGTCACCTGTTCATTTTCATTTGTGCGTGGGCGGGGTGGATGGGTGGGGACAGAGATGCTTCCTCTGTACCTGTGTTGTGGACAACTCACCCGGGTCACTTCACTGTACATATGTGTGTGTGTGGTGTGTGTGTGGACAGAGACAGCGACACACTGTACTTGTGTGTGTGGACAGACACTTTGCCTGATACATGTGTGTGACAGTGGGACATTTCACCTAATCACTTTAACCGTGTACATGCGTTGTGTGACAGGGACACTTCAGCTGTACGTGTGTGTGTGTGTGTGTGTGTGTGGTGTGTGTGGGGTGTGTAGGGGTGTGTGTGTGTGAGAGATGTTACCTTTGGGCCAATCTGGTCTTGAGGAGGTTTTTCCATAGATTTGTGCTTGAGGCTGAATCCAAATTCTTCTCCCCCTCAGGATCTTTGTTGCCATGGAGATGGCGCCCAAGTAACATAATCTTAAACCTGTGTTCCAAGCTATGATTTGGTTATGTCCCGAGTTTCTGTCCAAGCCTCGGTCCTGGTTCTGGACCCCGAGTGTGGCTTTGGTTCGCGGGAAGTGGTTCTGGTCGTTCTTGGTCCGAGTCTTGGTCCTGCTTTAGTCCGGTCTTGAGCTGGTGTCGAGACTCAGATGACAAAGAGACAGTGAGATCACAGGGGGGAGTTGGGAGGAGGAGCATTCAGACCAAAGAGCCACTGTTTTGAAGTTACCAGGCCACTGTCAAAAGGGGCAAGACTAGCCATCAGTAGCAGTGCTCCAGAGTTCCTTGCAGTAGATCTGGAGCTACACTGACATGTCCAGAGTGACAGTGTCAGTTAAGAAAGCAGATAGTCAAGTGTCATCCAAGTTTTTTATATCTTCACACCCAGGCGCTAAGTCTTGTCTACTCCATTAGTCTGATCTAGTTTCATTAACTAAGTACAGCTGTGTGCCATGTTTTCTGATGATATTACCCAATGGCAACATATAAAGTGTGAACAGGATTGGACCAAGTACACAGAACCCTGTGGTACACCACAGGCTACCTTAGAAACATGGTGAGGAGCCCTGATTTACATTAACAAACCGGTACCTATTAGATAAGTAGGATTTAAACCAGCTGAGGGCACCTATGTCACATTCTAACCTCTGTAGTAGAATATTGTGGTCTGTAGCGCCGTGGCTGACCGTGAGTGGTAGATGTGGACAGAAGACAGCAGCACGGGGTGTGTCTTTTATTTTCTTTTTTTTTTAATTTTTCAATCATTAAAGTGCACAGTGCAATAAAGGTTAGAGGAGCAGCATCTCCTCCAGCAGCAAGAACCCAGAATTATTCTTCTTCTTGGGTTTCCGGCAGACTAGGCACGGTCAGTGCATTGCTGCCCTCTATTGGTAACAATATCCCTTATCAACTTACACTACATTGAAGGTAGAAGAAAAGCTGCTTAAATAGCTGCGTAAAGCCCTGTGTCTCTCAGAAAATTAATTACTGCTCTAGTTCTCTCTGGGGGAGCTCCATGTTGCAACATAACTTTTAGAGAAAAGTGTTTACAGCCTGTATCAGAGAGTGTGCAGAATAATACTCTTCTTTGCTCGGAATAGAAAGGACAGTGCAATAACACACGTGCTACAGATTCCAATTTTCCACAATATTGACAGTTGCCGTTAGGATGTTTTCCAACAATATATAACCCACTTGCAAGACCACAATGCCCCAGTCTAAGCCTTGCAAGTTTCACCTCATCTTTCCGAGATGCAACTGAAGATGTGGAGATGTGACCTACACATGGTACAATATCAAAGAACCCCCTTCCTCTGGTCTCACTGTTCCAGTCCTGCTGCCACCTTCTAATTATTGCAGCATTAACATAGCTCCGGTACTCTACCCTTCCTAGCGGAACTTTGAACTCAGTGTTTTCATTACTCAGACTGGCTCTTGCACAAACATCTGCCAACTTCATTCCCCTCAATTCCCACATGGGAGGGCACCCACAGAAATGCCACATTCCTCCCAAGTTTTTTCCAATTTATAGACCATCATTAGTGCCTCTGCAACTATATCAGGCCTCGCTTTAGTTCTTACTCCTGCATCCAAAGCCTGCAAAGATGACAAAGAGTCTGAGCATATAACCACACTTAGTACTCCTGCTTCCTCCACCCACCACAGTGCACTTAAGATAGCTATAAGCTCAGCTGAAAACACACTAAGGGCCATCAGGTAAGCGCTTACCTCAACCTAGAATCTAATTGAGGAACATACACACTGAACCCCACCTTTCCACTAGCTGGTCCCTGGATCCATCAGTAAAAACATGAGTAGCACCACCCCACTCAGATCTGAGGTGAGCATTGACTAAAGTCTGGATTCTGCCTTTGAACCCACTCTTTACTGCATTATGAATAGTTAAATCTACCTCTAGCTCAGACCACAGCCAGGGAGGAGTCGGAGGCCAGATCACAAAAGGAGCAACAGCAAAGCCCTGAGGACCAAGCTGATCGAACTTTCTTTTATTTGAAAAACACAAAACCACTTTTGTTAACTTTGCTAGCACCTTCTGTGAACTCCCAGCTGTCTTCTAATACTTGCGATGACAACAAGGTGGTCCCAGAGCCTTTCAACTTAGCTATAATTGAGAGCAAGTTTTATACGTCGCAAGTATAAAGGTGTTTCTCCAGCCTCAACCAGCAGCGCTGGGATCAAAGAGGTTTTGAAAGCTCCAATGCTCACTCCCAGAGCCTTAGCTTCTGCAACATCAAGCTGGTCCAATAAATACTTCGCTGCTGATCCGTACACCACACAACCATAGTCAAAGACTGACCTAATCATTGCTCTATAGATTGTTAATAGCACAGCTCTCCCAGCACCCCACGTTGTGTTCCCAGTAAGACATCTCATGATATAATCACCTTACTGCTCTTGTTCACAATACTGCAAATGTGCTCCTTATAAGTTAATCGCTCATCCCTCCATATTCCCAAATATCTAAAGGCTTTCACTTTTTCAAGAGGATGATCATACAATGTTAGAGTCATGTTAGGTTGAATCCTCTTTCTGGTAAAGATGACAAATTTCATCTTGTCAACCGAGAGTCGAAAGCCCCACTTCTCACCCCAATTTTGCTCTTTAACAAGAGTTTTGCTGTATCTCCTTAAAAAGATATTTGATATTCCTCCCTTTCTTCCAGAGGGCCCCGTCATCTGCAAAAAGTGCTCGACCCCAAAACTACAATCCACATTTTCAAATATATCATTAATCATAATGTTAAATAAAACAGGACTGATCACACTTCCCTGCGGTGTACCATTATCTATATTAAATAAATCTGAGAGACACGCTCCCACTCTGACCTGGATGCTACGAGAGCTCAAAAAGTTTTTTAATCCAGTTTAACATTCTCCCCCGGATGCCTGCGTTAAACAATTTAATGACAAGTCCCTCTTTCTACAACATGTCATATGCTTTCTCTCTATATCAATAAAAACAGTGAGCACTGCTTCCTTTTTGGCTAGTGCCTTTTAATAACATCATCTAAAACTACAACTGCATCCATAGTAGCTCGACCTACCCCAAATCATTTTGAGCAGCAGTGAAAATATCCTTTCTGTTCTAATCTATGCATGAGCCGATCAGTAACCATCCTCTCCATGATTTTACACATCACTGATGTGAGCACAATTGGCCTATAGGAGGATGGACTATCTGCATCTTTCCCTGGCTTAAGTATAGGAACAATCACAGCATGCTTCCAGGCACTAGGTAACACCCCTTCTGCCCACACTGTATTAATCAAGGACAGCAACTCACCAAGGGCCCAATCATCCATATGTTGGAACAACTCATATCCTAGACCATCACTACCAGGGGTTGTGTGCCGCCCTTGTTTTATAGCACCTTTTAATTCCTTCAAAAGAGAAAAATAGATTAATCACATCCAAGTTATTACTACAATGGTTCATCTTGTACCCTTCCTGAGTGAGTGTGGCCTCTCTTCTCTTTAGCCCTTCTCCTGTGATATTATTTTTACTATGCACTTGCTGAAATGATTCAGCTAATAGCTCAGCCTTTTGTCTGTTATTTATTGCTTCAATACCATTTCTATTCAGCACAGGAATGGACACCTGCCTATTGATACCAGACATTTGATGAATCATGCCCATGCCCCACACACGCTTTAATGGAGTTTGGGCCCCCAGAGTACCACAAAAATTCTGCCAACTTTCTTTCTTTGCCTGTTTGATTACTCTCCTAGCCTTTGCCCTCAGTTTCTTATATTAAATTACATAGATTTCCATGGGATACTTCTCCAATTTGCGATATGCCTTATTACGGGCACGAACAGCCTCATTACAGGACTCATTCCACCAAGGCACTATTTTGTTCTTTCTCCTTTTACCTTTACTTGGAATTGCCTTTTTCACTGCATTCCTTACTGCACTACAAAATGAGCTGTGCCATTCATCTATGCTATTTTCACTATTACCATTTTCCAAGTTTGCACCCCAAATGCTCACTGAATTTATCCCAATTAGCCTTCCGAAAATTAAACCCCTTTGTGTCTTGACCCCGTCTCTTCCTGAAGAGCTCTCCCAAATCTGCTCAATATGGGAAGTGGTCACTACCCATAGAATAACAACTGAACACACATCCCATTCACCACAACTTGCAAGTTCTCCTGACGCAAGAGTAAGGTCTATACATGACTTCGACAGATTTCTTAGCTCAACTCTGGTAGGTCTGCCATCATTCATCACTACCAACCCATATCGGTCCATGAAATCCTCTAACAGAGCCCCATTTGAATCTCTCTTGTCACTAAAAATTAACAACAGTGAATCTTCCAGATGTTGTCCAAATTTCAGCCACAACGCATTCAAGATCTGAGCTGAGATTTACTCTTCGGGACTGCACAGCTTGGGCTATAAACATAGCACACCCCCCACCTGATGCAATGCTCCTGTCTTTACGCAAGCTGACACATCCAGGAATAACAAAGTCCAAACACGGTTTTAGCCATGTCTCTTGAACACAAATAATTTTTGGCACATGACTTTCTTTAAACGCACTAATGAAGCCTTTCAGTTCTTGTCCGTTTGCTATTAAACTTCGTGCATTCCACTGAAAGATGTGGAACATCATCATTAGGCTAAGTAGTTCTGCTACCCACATCTTGACCTGTAGGCGCTCCACCATTCACCACCTTTTCCTTGCTGAATAAGATATTATACAAATTCTCAGGGTCCATACCTTCAGCCCCTAAGGTTTTGCGAGCCACTTCCACAATGGATCGAACAACATCAGAATTATTTTTGGCCTTTTTCGCCGCACACAACACTTCTGCCAGAAACGCCAAAAACTTATCAGAGCTTACTACTATGGTGTCCTTAGTCAAAGAGGATGCAGGAGCAGGGACAGGAAGCCCTTGTCTCACCTGCTTAGCTGCATCAGCATACATTACTCCTTTGTGAGTTTCTCTATAGCTTTGAACTTTGACCGCTTGCTTGTAATGTTCACATTATTTACTACCAGCAACATGCCCCCCACCACAACTTCCACACTTAAGGGCCGCTTCTCTGCAGTCAATAAAGTCATGGCTACCACCACACTTGCCACATCTGCGTTCTCCCCGACAGACCGCAGCCACATGGCCGTAGCGCTGGCACTTGTAGCACCTAAGTGGAGGTCTCCTATAGGGCTGCGCTCTGAACGCCAAACATCCTACAAACACTCTCAGGCAAAGCCTCCTGCTGGAAAGACAAAATAACAGTTGTAGTGTCTCTCTTAACACCGTCTCTGAACACTTTTATTCAGATTGCATTATTTACTTTTGCCCCCTCCACCCCTCTCACAAGATCCTCCATTGTCATTTCAAGCGAGACCCCATACACAACCCCTTTTAGTCCCCCACTACTCCCAGGGGCAAACATTCAACTGGTTTGTCACAAATATTTTTTTAATGAAACTGCCTTGTTAAACTGAGCCTCAGTCGAGCAATTTATGAGCAACTTCCCATCTGCCAGTATTTGGGCACTCTTAACCTCCCCTAATTTCTCTTTCAAAGTGTTCGCCAGGCGAATAGGGTTAATTGAGCTGAAACTTGACTCTCCGTTCACAAATTTGAATACAACTTTGCATTCTTTACTTCCGTCCAACGTTACTTTTTGTACCTTAGGAGCTCCCCCTACACTTTCCTCACGTCTTTCTGGAGCAGGACTTCCACCCCTTCCACCACTCCCTTTCCTTTTCCTAGTTTTCCCTGACCTAGACTGAGAAGGTGTCCACCCTTCTCCTTCTGTTTTCCATAGTAACACACACCACCTAGCCAGTAAGCGTGGCTAGCTACTAGCACAGGTGTCGAGTGGCGAGGCGCCTGCCGCAGCTATGCCCCTCTAACTGCCTACTGTAATCTAGCTAAACTCCCCCCCTAGTCTTCAGAGAAGTACTTGTGGTGGGTTCTTATGCACCAAGCCCGTAAGTCCGGAAGGTAACCGTAAAACGGCGACCCACCTGCGACCTCGGAATGCTCCCAAGCAATGCTTTACCCACGTTCCTCCCCACGCTCCCACCCTGAGTGAAATCCAGAAGGGAAACCACTCTTCGCCTAACAGAGACAAGCTGACATCACTTACCTCACCACCCAACAAACCTAAGAAAGGATCAGCATACGATACACAAAACAGCGTCGGCAAGCTTAGCAGCTGCAGCAGCACCTCCCGCCGTTGCCCTGCTCCCCTCAGAACCCAGAATGATTGTCTAGGCGCCTTTTATACTGTTCTACTGATTGGATGAAGCCATTGTTAAATACCAGGGGTGTTCTAAAAAAAAAAAAAAAAGAATAACATTAGCTCTTACACTGTAACCTTCATAAAACCAAATAAACCAATTAACCTAATAAACTTTATAAATATATACACAAATAAACCCTAAAACCAACACCAAATATACTTAAAATCCCTAAACCATTAAAAATGCCCAGCATGCTTCCCCCACACATCTCCTGTCTTGGTCCTGCCCCGGAACCTTTTTAAAGGGAGCTTGTTTCCCCTGGGTAGTGATGGGGGAAATGAGATCTTATGAGATGATGAGATCTCACAGCCAAATGATTGAAATGTGGTACAGTAATGAGGTCTCATATTGCTGCCATCTGCTGTTACTTTGCATACGTTACAACATTTGAGCTGTGTATTAGCCTTAGTTATTTCAACGAACACTTTGGATATTTGTAAAGGCCTGTATATAAAAAAATATTATAAAAATAATAAACCATGTCACACAATTCTGTTTCATTGATTTTAATTTTAAAATACAAATTTTTTCAAGGGTTTTTGGACTGAGACGGTTTCTTTTTTTGGAAAGAATGTCTCCAGCTTTTGAGAATATTCTCTCACAAGGAACAGAGGATGCTGAGGAGCAGAGGAAACTTTTGGAAAGATTATACAAGGTTAGGTAAAGCACTTTTGATTTGGTCCAGTACATTAATGAATCCTTGCTTCTCGGTATTGGAACTTCAGCAAGGTAACGGTCAACTTCAATGGTTGCATCTGCTATAAAGCTGTTTGTTCTTCTACTATTGTTAACATTTTCGTCAAGCTTATTCCAAATGTCATCTAAAAACAGCAACAGTTAAATTAAATAATGCAAATAAAAGAAAATCACATACACTTCCAGGGGAGTGAGTTGAGGCTCTGGCTCAGGAGGAGTAGCAGCATTCCTCAGAAGAATCACACATTCATTTTTCAATCTGTTAACTGCCTCCTGAGCTTTGTTATGGCTCAAAAAGCCAATTTGTTTAAATCGAGGATCAAGCAGGGTTGGTATGGTCAAAATACTTCATGTCTCTATTTTAGAAATATGCTCTCGCATCCTCCGCACCATGTTCTCTCCCAGCTGTCTGGCAATGGGGTGGGTCACTGTAAGAGCTCTGGATGCTAGAGCATGGTGCATCATTTCATTATTGGAATTACCTTGGATGCAGAAACCCTCTTTTCTGCAGATAACTCCTCAGTTGCCTGATTAAAAGGTGCAAGTATGCATAAAGCATCATTAATCAGCTCATGGTCAAATTAAGTTAAGGGGTCAATGTCTCAATAAATTTTCAATTCATTTTCAATAAATATGTACTTTTTGAGTGCCTCAGTCTTTTTTTCTGATTTGTAAGATTGTTAAACTTAAGAAAGCCATTCATTTAATTCATTCACACCTTATTATGGCCAGACACTACGAAGTGTTCCCACATTGTAGGACGTAGCAGTAAAACTAACAACAGCCATGTCACAGATCAGAATCTGGCTTGAAAATTATTGTCTTCAACTTAATCTCTCTAAGACAGTTTGTATGTATTTCTCCAAAAGTAACTTACAAACAATGCCAGACATTTCAATAGCAGGCCAAACGATACAGGTAGTTACAGAATTCAAGTATCTCGGATTATACCTAGATTCAAACTTTAATTTTAAAACTCACATTCAAAAATTATGCAAGAAAGTAAAATTTAGTTTGTCAAATTTTAAACACATCCGAGATAGTCTGTCAATTGAAGCTGCTAAATTGTATTTCTTCACCATGATTATCTCTCATCTCACATATTGCATAGTCAGTTGGTCCAATATTTCATCCACAACAATAAAATTATTAGAATCACTTTATAAACAAGCTCTAAAAACATTGGATAAAAAACATTACAGATATCATCACTGTCACATTCTACAAAAATACAATTTGCTTAATTGGAATAATTTGGTTAAATTTAAAAACATCTGCTTGGGGTATAAAATCAAACATGGCACTGCCCCGCCGTCACTGGGTGATTTTGTAAAGTTTAGATCCAGTGAGGGCCGAGTGACCAGAGGAGCAGCGAGGGCAGACTGTGTTATTCCTCACAGAAGATCAGCTTTTAGTCAGGCAGTTTTCTCAGTCAAAGCCTCCCAGCAGTGGAACACAGTGCCTGAAGCCATTAGAGAGTCCCCATCATTCTTTTCATTTAAAAAGAAACTGTGGAACTGTGGAAACTCAGTCTTGCACGCACTAATTGTAAATAGGTATTTGTAAATGTACATATTTTTAATTATGCTCATATTATATTGTTTTTCAATATGTTTAATTCTTATCTTTGAATGCTTTTGATTTGAAATGTTTTCTTAATTGTAGGTTGCCTCGGTACATCTGGCCTGGGGACAGCCGATGAAAATTAGTGCTAGTCAGCTAACTCGGGCACATTTACATTTCTTTTGTAATGTTAATTAATGTGCATTGTCCCTTTTTAAATAAATAAATAAATTGTAGAGGATTTCCTTCTTGATGACTGCATCTGTAAATGGATTTGATTTCTCAACACACTAAATAGCACTGAAACTAGCAGGTGCTCATCTCAAAAGTGCCACAGTTCCAGTGTGAGTTTTAACAAAAAAAAGACCCAAATTTAGTCAAACCCAGACACCAAGTGCACTTTGAAATTTTAAACATATAGCCTTTTGCTTACATCTCAAGGCAATCAAGGACGGTAACACTAACTCACTACTTGACCAACTTACTCACCTACTTATAACTCACCAACTCACTAACTGACCAACCAACTATCTAATACACCTACCTAATAAGTCACTGATTAACTAACTCACCAACTCACTAACTGACCAACCAACTATCTAATACACCTACCAAATAACTCACTGATTAACTAACTCACCAACTCACTAACTGACAAACTTACTAACTTGCTAACTCCTATAAACGGCGACAACAACCCACGAGTGGCGCTGCAAATTCAAACTGCTGATAAGAACCTCTCTGATGTCACCTGCTCTGGATGAGATCTCATCACGTGATCTCCTTGTTCATGATGCACGGTTCCGTTTGAGTCTCCATTGGGAATGCCCACTTTTGTTCTGTACAGATCTCAAGATCTCATTTCATTTCGCCCATCCCTACCCCTGGGACCTCTTTGACGCCTGGACACAAGATACAAAAGGTGAGTTCAACATTTTTAAGACACTATTCTATTAAAAACAATGCAAATTTCACAATACACACCAACACTTAAAAACATTCTTAACATTCTCACAGAGGAGCCTTCAAAGGATTCAGATACGCCACAAATACATGTATAAAGTGTCATTTTCATGAACATTTCAAACATTTCAGAATATGGAGTCAATGTCAAGAAACCGTAATATTTCACACAGAGCAGTTTTTCCTTTAGATTCTGCACGTTTGTGCCCGCTAAGACTCACAAGGTCTCCTCCTCTCTCCTCTCCCCTTTGCCCTAACGCGCTCTGACTGTCGTGCGGCGGACACACATCTACCACAGATATAACAAAGTCGTTGTTAAATCAAATGGATTTATGTTACGATTTCCTATCAGGATTTTCATTATATACATACGGATGAGCTTATGACGTGTCATGAGGAGCGGGCAAAAGTCACTTCGGAGAAAATGCGGTCGCTGATAAATTATTTACTTTTTTTGTGCGGCCCGGTAGCAAATGCATCACGGACCGGTACCGGTCCCCGGCCCGGTGGTTGGGGACCACTGCCTTAGTGTGTTTTCAGCTGAGCTTATAGCTATTCTAAGTGCATTGTGGTGGGTGGAGGAAGTGTGGTTATATGCTCAGACTCTTTGTCATCTTTGCAGGCTTTGGATGCAGGAGTAAGAACTAAAGCGAGGCCTGATATAGTTGTAGAGGCACTAATGATGGTCTATAAATTGGAAAAATTTGGGAGGAGTGTGGGTGCCTTCCCATGTGGGAATTGAGGGGAATGAAGTTGCAGATGTTTGTGCAAGAGCCAGTCTGAGTAATGAAAACACTGAGTTCAAAGTTCCGCTAGGAAGGGTAGAGTACCGGACCTATGTTAATGCCGCAATAATTAGAAGGTGGCAGCAGGACTGGAACAGTGAGACCAGAGGAAGGGGGTTCTTTGATATTGTACCATGTGTAGGTCACATCTCCACATCTTCAGTTGCATCTCGGAAAGATGAGGTGAAACTTGCAAGGCTTAGACTGGGGCATTGTGGTCTTGCAAGTGGGTTATATATTGTTGGAAAACATCCTAACGGCAACTGTCAATATTGTGGAAAATTGGAATCTGTAGCACATGTGTTATTGCACTGTCCTTTCTATTCCGAGCAAAGAAGAGTATTATTCTGCACACTCTCTGATACAGGCTGTAAACACTTTTCTCTAAAAGTTATGTTACAACATGGAGCTCCCCCAGAGAGAATTAGAGCAGTAATTAATTTTCTGTGAGACACAGGTCTTTACGCAGCTATTTAAGTAGCTTTTCTTCTACCTTCAATGTAATGTAAGTTAATATGGGATATTGTACCAGTAGAGGGCAGCAATGCACTGACCGTGCCTAGTCTGCCGGAAACCCAACAAGAAGAAGAGGTCGAGGCGTTTTTAACCTTTTCTTTTCTCAGAGGGGCGTTTAAATTGCTCTGACCCTCGGAGCTCGGCCTGGCGGGGGAACACACCGCACAGGGACACTTTATCACGTACCAAACTGACTCACGAGCCTGCACCCGGGCCGAGGCAGGGAACGGAGCAAACGTTAGCCGTAACAGCTAACAGGCTAACAAGCTAAAGGCTAACAGGACATACTCAGGTGTGAAATCTGTCTGGAATAAACATGTAGAGTTTAGCTTAACGGTGCATTACGTAATTTTTTGGTGGAAGATCGGCCATTTGCTTGTCTCCAGAGAGACATCTATCTCCATGAAGACAATCAGGTGGCTTTAAGTCAAGTTACAGGTCAGATCTGTGGAGAAGCGACCCAGCTCACTGTAAGAATGCACGTTTTCTCTTCCCATAATTGAGTAAATCAACAAAGTTTAATGCTTTAAATGGAATATTCCAGGCAAAGCAATAACATCTCCATGGAGACAAGTTGGTAGACCTGCCCTCCACCAAAACGTTCCATAGTGCAGCTTTAAGCCATTTGAATGACATGAAGTGTGTGTGCACATGTGTCATAATATACATATAAAGATAAAAACAAGAAAATGTTCAATCAACTTTTTATTTCTTTTCAGTTTGAAGTCTACCAAGAAACGCCACAATGACAACTGTGAGTCTGACACAGACCTGATTTAGACCTGGTTTAGACTACCGTTTTAGATCTTTTTAGACCTTTTTAGACCTAGATTAAACCTGGTTTAGGCCTGGTTCTGGTCTGTTTCAGATCTCTGGTTTAGATCTAGTTTAGATCTGGGTTAGTTGTGATATAGTCCTGATTTAGTACTGGTTTAAACATTTTTAGACCTTTTGTAAACCTTGATTAAACCTGGCTTAGTCTTGGTTCTGGTCTGTTTCAGGTCTCTGGTTTAGTCTTTATTCTGGTCTATATAAGGTCTCCGGTTGAGAACTGGTTTACAACTGGTTAGGTACTGGTTTAGATCTGTTTTAGACCTTTAAAAAATGTTTTATTAGACCTGGTTTAATTCAGATTCTCGTCTGTTTCAGGTCTTTAGTTTAGTCCTAGCATAGTCCTGATTTAGGCCTGGGTTAGGCCTGGTTAGTCCTGGTTCTGGTCTGTTTGAGTTGTCTGGTTTAATCCTGGTTCGGGTTTGTTTCAGCTTTGTGGTCTTGACCTGGTTAGGTACTGGTTTAGATCTTTTTTGACTGTTTTTAGTCCTGGTTTATGTCTGGTTTGTCCTGATTCTGGTCTGTTTGAAGTTTCTGGTTTAGTCCGGGTTCGGCTCTTTTTCAGCTCTCTGGTTTAGACCCGGTTAGGTACTGATTTAGATCTTTTTAGACCATTTGTTTTTTAGTCCTTTTTAGTCTGTTTCAGGTCTCTGGTGTAGTCCTGGTTTAGATCTGGCTTAGTTTTGGTTTAGTCCTGGTTTAGTCTTGGTTCTGGTCTGTTTCGGGTCGGGTTTATGGGTTAGTCCTGGTTTAGACCTGATTTAGTCCTGCATTAGTCATGGTTCTGGTCTGTTTCAGGTCTCTGGTTTAGTCCTGATTTAGTCCTGGTTCTGGTCTGTTTCGGGTCTCTGGTTTAGGCCAAATTTAGTCCTGGTTTAGATCTGGTTTGGACCTGGTTTAGTCCTAGTTTAGTTCTGGTTTAGACCTTTTTACACCTGGATTAAACCTGCTTTAGTCTTGCTTAAATCCTGATTTAGGCCTGGCTTAGTCCTGCTTTAGTCCTGGTTTTGGTCTGTTTCGGGTCTCTGGTTTAGTCCTGGTTTACACCTGGTTTGGACCTGATTTAGACCTGGTTTATTCCTGGTTCTTGTCTGGTTCAGGACTCTGGTTTAGTCCTGGTTTTAGTCTGTTTTAGGTCGCTGGTTTAATCATGCTTTAGTCCTGGTTTTGGTCTGTTTCAAATGTCTGGTTTAGTCCTGGTTTAGACCTGTTTTAGACTTTTTTCTTTTTACACCTGGATTAAACCTAGTTTAGTCCTACTTTAATCTTGGTTTCAGCCTGGCTTTGCCCTGGATCTGCTCTGTTTCAGGTCTCTCGTTTAGTCCATTTAGTCCTGGTTGAGTCCTGTTTTATAACTGGTTTCGAACTGATTTAGCCCTGGTTTGGTTTTGTGCTGTTTTTTACTGGTTTAGTCCTGGTTTAGTTTTTGTTTAGTACTGTTTTAGACCTGTTTTAGTCCTAGTTCTGATCTGTTTCAGGTTTGCAGTTTAGTACTGGTTTAATCCAGTTTATTCCTTGTTTGGTCCTTGTTTAGACCTGGTTTAGACCTTTTTTTGATCTGAATTAACCCATCTTTGTCCCAGTTTAGTCCTGGTTCTGGTCTGTTCCTGGTATCTGGTTTGGACATTATTTATACCTGTTTTAGTCCTGATTTAGACCTGGTTTAGTTCTGGTTTTGGTCTGTTTCACGTCTCTGGTTTTGACCTGGTTTAGACCTAATTTAGATCTTATTTAGTCCTGGTTTAGACCTGGTTTAGTCCTGGTTTAGTCCTGGTTTAGTCCTGGTTTAGTCCTGGTTTACTCCAGATCTAACAACGGTCTAAACTAGGACTAAGACTGGTTTAGTCCTAGTTTTGTCCCACTTTAATCTTGGTTTAGCACTGACTTTGTCCTGGTTTAGCCCCGTTTCTGGTTTGTTTCACATCTCTGGTTTTGTCCTGGTTGAGTCCTGGTTTAGACCCGGTTCAGTCCTAGTTCTGATCTGTTGCAGGTCTGCGGTTTAGTCCCGGTTCTGGTCTAGTTCAGGTCTCTTGTTTAGTCTTCGTTTAGTCTTGGTTTTGGTCTGTTTCAGGTGTCTGGTGTAGTCCTGCTTTAGTCCTGCTTTAGTCCTGCTTTAGTCCGGGTCTAGTCCCAGTCTAGCCCTGGTCTAGTCCTGGTTTAGACCTGGTTTAGTAATGGTTTAGTCCTGGTTCTGGCCTGTTTCTGTTCTCTGGTATAGTCCTGGTTCAGTTCTGGTTTAGACCTTGTTCAGTCCTGGTTTAGTCCTGGTTTAGATCAGGTTTAGTCCTGGTTTTAATCCTGTTTTTTGTCCTGGTCTGTTTCAGATTTCTGGGTCCAGGGTGGTTTTGTATGTTTGTGGACTTAAGTCTATTCTTCATCGAGTGACTTCATCTCGATTTGTTTCTGCCGCAGCCATCACTGCGTGCAACACAGGTACTAAAGTACTAAATTACTACTACTATGTATAGCAAAAGACAAAGTTTAAATCAACCAGACAAATTGTTGTAAGAGTGAAGATGTTTTGCTGCTCATCTAAGCCACTTCAGTTCTGGTCAGATAGCTAGTGAACACTGCCTATCTATCTGAAGGGAGGGGCTAACTAGACTGAAACTGCAAACGGCTATTGTTTTTGATTCTTTCCTAACAAAAACTTAACAAAAACTTTAAAACGCATGTGTCACCTACAGCCTTAGGTCACCTTACATAACCAAATAAAACATCACATTTAGGCCTGTACATAGCAACAGAAGCTAGGATGTTATCGTGTCAACCAGAGCACTCCAGACCCGGCTCTCAGCACTAACCCTCACCTGCTGATGCCACACCCCTTTCAGACCTCCTGCTCATGACCTCCTGATGCAATGCCGCTTTCAGCCCTCCTGTTCTTGCTGATACTACTGTCTCTGTGGTTGTACTTTTGATCTGGTCTCATCTGTTTGTTCAGTGCAGCGCTCGGATAGATCCAGAGACAGCACCCCCTGCAGGACCCCAGACTCTGTGCTCATTCTCACCCCCATGGACCACCACCTCCAAGCCCGGACTACAGCGTCCCCCAGTGACCATAGCACGCGCCGTCAGGTCTGTGCAGAGGAGCAGTGGAGAGGTTCAGACGAGCAGAGGAGAGGAACAGGTCAGAGGACAGGAGCAGAGGAGAGGATAGTCGGAGGAGAGGAGCAGAGAAGAGTTTCAGAGGAGAAGGTCAAAGAGAGTAGGATCAGAGGAGCAGAGACTGGTGAGATTATGACATGTGTGTCTTTCCAATAGGAGGACCGGTTCTTTGATTCCTTGACGGTGGAGTGTGCAGTGCAGCCGTGTCCTCAGCGTCTCATCACAGGTCAGACGCACACACATACACACAGACAGATACAGCACACATATAGATACACACACAGCACACATATAGATACACCCAGCACACACATACACACACATACAATATATAAAAATACTTTTTTTTTTTTGTGTGTGACGTGAAATTGGCAGCCTCGCTTCTGTAAGTCTACCCCAGGGCAGCTGTGGCTACAATAGTAGCTTACCATCACCAAGTGTGGAGTGAATGAATAATGACTTCCGTGTAGCGCTTTGAGAGGCTTTGGGTGAAATGTTTTGGATATCCTTCCACAGGCTTCTCACAATAGTTGACTCAGTTGCACCAGTTCTGTCAGGGGAAATCTGTGAGAATTCCTGCCAAGTTTGTAGGCCACCTTGCTCGCACATGCCTTTTCAGGTCTGCCTATACATTTTCAATAGGATTGAGGTCAGGGCATTGTGATGGCCACTCTAAAACATTGACTTTGTTATCCTTAAGCCTCTTTGAAACCTGTTTGGCGCAACTGGGTCTTCCAAATGGACAATGACCCGAAGCATACAGCTAAAGCTTTAACTTCCAGACTGATGTCTTGAGATGTTGCTTCAGTATTTCCAAATAATGTTCTTTCCTTATGATGCCATCTATTTTGTGAAGTGTAGCAAAACAACCCCATAACATGATGCTGCCTCTCGTATTTCACAGCTGGGATGCCCTGACTTCAATCCTATTGAAAATATATGAACAGACCTGAAAAGGCATGTGCAAGCAAGGTGGCCTTCAAACTTGGCTCATTTACACCAGTTCTGTCAGTAGGAATGGACCAAAATTCCTGCCAACAATTGTAAGAAGCTTGTAGGAGGATATCCAAAACATTTGAGCCAAGTCATAGTTTCAAGGCAATGGTACTAAATGGTAATGAAATGTGTGTAAACTTTGACTTTGAAGAAAGTCACAAAAAAAGGTCTTAAAAATCATTCTCATTATTGTGGCATTTTGCAAATGGAAATCATTTTGGTAATCCTAATTGACCTAAAACAGAAAACGTTTAGTATAATTTCATGTCAGACAGTGAGAGTGTATGTAAACTTCTGGTTTCAATTGTATACACACATACAGACTAGGGCTGGGTATCACCAAGAAGCTGCCGATACGATACGTACCTCGATACATAGTCCACGATACGATACGTATCTCGATACAGTGCCATTTCGATACGATACGATATATTTCAAATCGATACGATTCAGAAAAAATAAAGGCCTTCAACCTTACTTAAATGGTCAACCCAATTTTCACAAAAAAAAAAAAATATATCATTAAATGGTGCATTTATCTTCCATTTATTGAAGATTAAAAAACACAATGAAGTGCTTTTTGATTAATGCATGTTTCTAACTAGAGGGAGGAAGGCGGTTGAAATTTTCGTTTCTCTTGCTTCTCGCTTCTCTTCACCCGTAAAGAGTAATGCCTGGGGGGAATATCGATACCGATACTAAGAAACAAAGAATCGATACCTTATCGATTTTTAATAATATCGATACATATCGGTGTATCAATATTTTGGCACACCCCTAATACAGACGTTTTTTTTTTGGTTTTTTGTGCCTCTTGGAAAGGACTCTTTAAAAAGAGAGTTTTCATCTCTATGGGCAATAAAATACAACTTGGGAACATGTTTCCTCATGGGTGACAAGTGGATTAGCCAATCAAGGACAGGCACGGTCAACCTTTCTCAAAACAAATATGGCTGCTCCCGTGGAAAAAACAAAGAACAAAAATATGACAGGACTAAAAACATGGAGGATTTCTGTAGAATCAATGAGAGAAGAACTAAACGGTTCATCTAAGGAAACAGAAATGATGGTCACCAATGAGCTCCTCCGATTCAAATGTGTCACTGAAAGTCATCTGATAAGACGAGCATGTTTGAGTCTGGCTCAAGATTTAGTGGGATACCAGTCTGCTCCCCACTTTCCCAGTTATGACACTGTAGTATACAATTGATACTTAACAGCTGATGTCATCCACATTTTCTGGGGGTGTGATACTAACTGGAGGCACTGCTCTGTCTGTAGTTGTGTTACTCAACTTTAATCTGAGTGTGTTCTCCCACTTAAAAATCATGGAGGGGTCATGGGAGAGACATAATTTAAAAAAAATCTGGAAATCAAATTGTATGATTTTTAAAAATATATATATTTATTTGTATGTTACTGCTGCAAATAAGTATTTGAACACCTGAGAAAATCAGTGTTAATATTTGGTACAGTAGCTTTTGTTTGCAATTACAGAGTTCAAACATTTCCTGTAGTTTATCACCAGGTTTGCACACACTGCAGGAGGGATTTTGGCCCACTCCTCCACACAGATCTTCTCTAGATCTGTCGGGTTTCTGGGCTATCGCTGAGAAACAGAGTTTGAGCTCCCACCAAAGATTTTCTATTGGGTTTAGGTCTGGAGACTGGCTAGGCCACTCCAGAACCTTGATATGCTTCTTACAGAGCCACTTCTTGGTTATCCTGGCTGTGTGCTTCGGGTCATTGTCATGTTTGAAGACCCAGCCACGACCCATCTTCAATGCTCTAACTGAGGGAAGGAGGTTGTTCCCCAAAATCTCACAATACATGGCCCTGGTCATCCTCTCCTTAATACAGTGCAGTTGTCCTGTTCCATGTGCAGAAAAACACCCCCACAGCATGATGCTACCACCCCCATGCTTCACAGTAGGAATGGTGTTCTTTGGATGGTACTCATCATTCTTCTTCCTCCAAACACAGTGAGTGGAATCAAGACAAAAAATTTCTATTTTGTTCTCATCTGACCACCTAACTTCCTCCCATGACTCTTCTGGATTATCCAAATGGTCATTAGCAAACTTAAAACAGGCCTGGGCATGTGCTGGTGCTTAAACAGGGGAACCTTCCGTGCCATGCATGATTTTAAACCATGACGTCTTAGTGTATTACTAACAGTAACCTTGGAAATGGTGGTCCCAGCTCTTTTCAGGTCGTTGACCAGCTCCTCCCGTGTAGTTCAGGGTTGATTCCTCACCTTTCTTAGGATCATTGAGACCCCACGAGGTGAGATCTTGCATGGAGCCCCAGTTCAAGGGACATTGACAGTCATGTTTAGCTTCTTCCATTTTCTAATTATTGCCCCAACAGTGGATCTTTTTCACCAAGCTGCTTGATAATTGCCCTTTAGCCTTGTAGACCTCCTTGTGGAGGTCTACAATTTTGTCTCTTGTGCATTTTGACATTTGTTTGGTCTTGGCCATGTTAGTAGTTGGAGTCTTACTGATTTAGGTCGTTAGCTGCATAAAGACACCTGTCCACCCCATACAAACAGGTGCTTTTAATTTAGGATAATAAGTGGAGTGGAGGTGGACTTTTTAAAGGCGGACTAACAGGTCTTTGAGGGTCAGAATTCTAGTTGATAGATGGGTGTTAAAATACTTATTTGCAGTAGTAACATACAAATACATTATTTTAAAAATCATAAAATGTAATTTCCAGATTTTTATTTTTTTTTTAGATTATGTCTCTCACAGTGGACATGCACATAAGATGAACATTTCAGACCCCTCCATGATTTCTAAGTGGGGGAACTTGCAAAATCACAGGGTGTTCAAATACTTATTTGCCTCAGGAGCTCAGTGATGTCCTGGTCCAAATCTAGGAGGAGATCCCCCAAGACACCATCCGTCACCTTATTAGGAGCATGCCCCGCCATTGTCAGGCATGCATACAAGCACATGGGGGCCATACTAACTACTGAGTATCATTTGAGTTGCTATAATGACATTTTGGCAAAATAGACCGATCTGCTGCATCATTTTTGGGGTGTTTTTGGCTTAACCCCTCTGTAGGGAGATCATTTACATAAAATTATGTGCCATCCTTTTGTTACTAATAAATGACTTTCTCTATCAGTAAAGAAATTTTAGATAATTTTTTCCTTCATTTTGATCTACTGTATTTTCCGGACTACAGAGCGCACCTGATTAAAAGCCGCATGCTTTAATTTTAGGAAAAAAATGTGTGCAACCTGCACCGGATTTTAAGGTATCCCACGTAGTAATATGAAAAATTAGCTCAAAAACGTTCATTTTCGAGGGACTGCTCGTGCAGTTTTGCATGCTTTTTTTTACAGTGTATGCAGGCGTGTGTTCTGCGTCCTGATTGGCTAAAGGAGGTGCCGTGTCTCCTGTACAGTACAGAATGTGTTCTGCCAAATTTACCAAAATATTCGATGCTGCAGCGTGACTCTGAAACAATCGCGATGGACACCTTTGTATTTGAGGACAAACACCTCTGACGCGAGTTGTGGATGCTCTGGACGTGCGTCCACGAGAGACTTTACATGTGAAACAACATAAAGGAGGAAAATAACATAAGGACGACAGCAGAATAAGTTTCAACAAGGAGCAAAAAGGGCTGTAACCTGCGGATGGAGTCTGCTTTAGTTTGTGGATCAGTGACTGCAGGAAAAAGAACATTACGAGACATTTACAGCAGAGCGGCGCCAGGACGAAGAGGCGGGAACAGAGTAACTAAAAAATACACCTAGAGCCACAAAACATATAGAATAATTGTTAAAAAAAAAATTTAGTTTTCTACTTCACGGATTTCGTTTATACTAACCCCTGCGATAAACCAGACCACTGTCTTCTTATCACTGTAAGAAATGAGTCACTGACAGTGGGTGACAAGCAGACAGGTAAGGAGCAACATCCACTCTTTTCACTTTTATGTCTACTGTTGCTGGGCAAAATGTTTTTGGCGCCACGGGAAAAAAAAAATGTATAAGCCGCAGCGGTTTAAAACTGGAAAAAAGTAGCGGCTTGTAGTCCGGAAAATACGGTAATGTGTGTTCAAAGTGTTCCTATAATTTTTTTTGAGCAGTGTAGTACAAAATGGACTGATCTCTGGACTCCGAGAGCCTGTTTTAGACCATATCTCTCTCTATTGTTTTGTCAGATGTGCGGCTCATGTTCCCCGAGGCGCCCCCTTCTAGCCTCACGGTGGTGACGGTCACACAGCGCACCCTGCTGGACATGACACGCTGGGACGCTTGGGTGGAGCAGGAGAGGGAGGAGCTTCTCAGGAGGTTCATCGATGGAGCGACACAGATCTGCTCCGAGCTGCACAGAGAGGGACACTGGGCCGACTTCATAGATCCCTCCTCCGGCCTGCCTGTGGGTCCTGCTGCAGTCTGGGTCCAGTCTGGGTCCAGACCTGGGTCCAGACCTGGGTCCAGACCTGGGTCCAGACCTGGGTTCAGACCTGGGTTCAGACCTGGGTTTGAGTCTATTTTAGTCCTAACAGGCTGTGTTTATGTGACATCATCACACTGTAGAATGTGAACCACATTCTAAATTAGAACATCTTTAGTCCTGGGTTAATTCTGCCTCAGCACTGGTCTGGTCCAGTCCCTGTTCTAGCCCTCTAATCTTGCTTTAGTCTTGCTTTAGTCTTGCTTTAGTCTTGCTTTAGTCTTTGCTTTAGTCTTTGCTTTAGTCTTGTTGTAGTCTTCCTGTAAACCAGTCTTATTCTGGTGCAGTCCTGGTCCAGTCCTGGTCCAGTCCTGGTCCAGTCCTGGTCCAGTCCTAATCCTCTCTCTCTGTCCTCAGTTCTATGGGCCCTACACAAACCTGACCCTCTTTGAGACCGATGAGAGGTACTCTGCTCTGGGCTTCTCTGTGGAGGACCTTGGGTGCTGCCGGGTGCTTCGTCACTCGCTCTGGGGAACCAACGTGTTTGTGGGGACCATATTCACCGTCGCACTGCCTCAGGACCGTGGCATCATGGAGATCCTGCAGGGACGAGAGCCTCCAATGTCCTCCATGTGAACCGACGTCTAAATATCCCACTGTATTTATCAACCACAAGCTCACTCCCCAGCTCAGTCTATGGAAGGGTATCTGACAAACAGGGACACAAGAGGACGGGAGTTAGTGATTTTTAATGTGACTCTGGATTATAGAGTTTTTCTTTATTAAATATATTCTTTAGAAATGATTGTGTTTCTGGAGTTTTTAAAGAGGGGGTATTTGACTTGTATTGGTATTAAAGGGGTATGGCTCTGAGTCTCCCCTCCCTTTGCTCTCCACTTTAAGTCACTCCCCCTTCAGAGTGCTGTCAACATAATCAACATCAATCCCAGTAATGAAACTACTGCACGTCACACCAGATTTGTCAAGCTGTGTAGTTTGGTATGTTTTTGTATATTTATGGAGAACTATCATGTGGGAGCATGGGTGATGTAGACTTGTGGGCGGAGCCTTGTACAGGCTTTTACTGCTAACTGGAAGGAGGGTTTGAATAGGGCCCAGGAGAGATCACTAGACTAGATTACTCAAACATATGTATAGATGATATCTAAAACCTCTTCATGCTCTTGATAAGGAGCATTAGAACATGGGAGACAAGTCTCCCCTTTAGTGACAATCCATTTGACTGGGACAAAAAAAGTTTCTATTTCCGTAGAATTATTTTATTTGTGGAATTCCAGAAAAAAATGTTTTCAATAGTGTGTTTGAGAAGGATCTGAAACATAAGTAACATGAATGTGACTGAACCAAACGGCCTTCGTTTCACAGGTTTGAATGAGCTGATTTATTTGTGCAGAGATCGATTTAGAACTTCACCTAAGACAAAAATGGCTCCTGAATTTCAGTGTCAGAACCCGGAAATGAAACGAAATGTAAAAAACTTTTATTTAGACAAAAAACTGGAGCAGCTGAAGTGAAACATGATTTAGAATGAAATACACACTGTAACAAAACAGATGCTTTAAAATCATAAGTTACATAAAAAAATAATTTAAAATACATTATCCGTCTCACACAGAGACAAGCGCACATGAACCTAGGTTTGTTGTGTACAACTTTAGATGTTGGTTAAACCTCTTTCTGGACAAATTCACTTCATCTTTTTGTCTTAGTTTAGTAAATCTGAGGTGAATCTGCAGATGTTACTGCAGACCATTCTCCTGAATCAGTAATAAAGAACACATCTCAGGTGTGTGACAGTTCTGTAAAGCACAGAGACAGGGCCAGTGCTTTGGCAGAGGTTTAGTCATGTAAATAAAAACAAAGGTAAAATTTCATTGTCACGTTCATCTTTTGGTCCACGTTTAAAACAGCTCAGTTAGTGACTCCCTTATAGCCATGTGTGGAACACCACAACACGACAGGGCTGCCACTGAGTGTGAGCGAGAGAGAGGGCTAACCACTCTGCCACCCTACGTTCTAAAATGGCTGCTCAGTGCATCAGATGAAAAGAATGAAAGGTGCTGCCACACTTGACACAAAAACAAAACAAAAAACTTCAGAAGATCCCAGAGAATTGCTGATTCTCATTGTTAAAATAGAAAACGCCCAAACGCCTCGCCGCTCACAATGCCATACACCTCTATTGGTCACATTTTTGTTGACTTTAACACAATCTGGACAAGCTTGTAACAGAAATTAAGCCTATTTTAATCTATTGGAACTTAAATGAAATACTAGTACAAGTAGCAGTACTTGTAACTGTGGTAATGAACATAAACGCAGTACATTCTTGTATTGACCATTGTTGATTTCCAAATTTCGGAATTTACCAAACATTATTTTGGTATTTTACTTCTCTTTGATTATCACAAAGTCAGAGTCCAGTCTGACTCCAGGGGGCGCTCTCCACCTCTGTCCTGGATTCCATCGTGTTTGAGGCCTTTTTACTCTTTGTTAACTCTTGCTTTTGTCCAGTAAAATTCCCAGTCCCAGTTTAGTCCCTGGTTTGGACCCTGTTTAATCCTTACTATAATCTTTACAATTATAAATTTTAGTCCTGGTTCAGATCCGGTTCAGACCTGGTCCTGGACTCGGAGGAGGGTCTTTAGCTGTAGGCTCATCTCGTCTCTGGAACTGCAGCCAACCCAGTGACTCGGGGGGCGGGGTAAGACGCTGGGCGCGGGTGGCTCACTGAACTTGGGTCCCGCGTAGGCCAGCTCTGGACCAGGTTCTCGGCCAGGCTCTGGACAGGGTTCTGGACGGGGCTGTGGGTGGTGCAGTAGCAAAAGAGTGTGGGCCAGAGCCGAGGACCGGAGGAGGTTCTGGTGCAGGTTCTGGATGGTTCCATGGGGAGAGTTCTGATGGGGACGGGGCTTATTGCTGTTAATGTGCCGGCTTAGTTCCATTTTCCCTCCTTTGGATTTAAACTGCAAAAAACAAGAAACATGAATACAAACTAGGTACAGACCAGGATCCTGGGCAGAGATGCTTTTATGGAGTTTCAGCTTCTCAGAAAACACTGACGTTATCCTGACTTAAACCCAAACATCCCATAATAATCACCTACTTTTTACTCACTTGCTCAAGAATCTAAACCTGGACTGTAATCTGTTTAATAGAACAGACCTTGAGTTTGACTTTCACAGTAAGGGGGTCGCAGTACTTTCAGTATCAGCGGTAATACTGACAGACTGTGAACGCAGTATTTACATTTATAGCACTGACAGCGGCTGAACCTAAACCCAGTCCACAGCCTCAGCCCTGCCGAACCTGACCTCCCTCCGGATGCCGGTTCGGTGCACAGCCTGGTTCGGTCCCGGAAGCTCAGGTCCGGCGTGTCCCGCGGTGCGGGCTGGTCCAGAGCAGGAGGTGGAGGACAGTGACTGGTGGTTGTTGTTGTTGACGTCCGAGAGTCGCACTCCAGAGCCGGGTTTGTGCAGCCGCCGGTCCTTCAGCCGGGCTCGGTTCGCTCCATCGCCGCGGCAGATCCGAACCAGGTCGCTGTTCTCCCCGTTCTCGTTGGCACTTCTGTCACCGTTCGCCGTGGTTCCGTCCAGCATCAGGGCTGTTCCGCGGAAACATACACTCTGTAAAAATACAGACTTTCCTCCGTAAACGACGCCACGAACTAAAGCTAAGCTAGCGCTAAGCTAACGCAGGCCAACAGGCTAACGGTGGGGCTGGTACGGAGAGCTAACCGCTCCTCAGGAGCCAAAAGCAGACACTTAAGCGCTGATAGCCGTGGATTCGGGTCTGGTTTGGTTCGGGTCCAGCGTCTCTTGTGTGTTTCAGAGTTTGTGGATAATTCAAGGCAAACAGATTAAACTTGGGCTAAGATTTAGCGATGGCGCCGAGAAACAAAAGTGAAGTTTGAGTGGCTCACGTGATTTCCGGAGAGGACAGGAAAAATAAGACTGAGATATGAGCTCATGAAATAAAATGTGATTAAAACATTATTGTATCAGATATTGAGACTCACACGTGTTTGGTTTAAATAAATTTACTACAAGATAAAAAAAACAATCCCCACACATACACACAGTCATGTGATTATTATTGTGGCCTTTTCTGAAGTAAAAAAAAAAACTCATCAGTCCATCACGAGGACAGAGACGGTGTCCTCTCTGTGCACGTGTGTCCTCTCCGAATGTGTGTGTATCTGTTTTAAAGTGCAAAACAAAAAGAAAAACTCAAAGGTTCAGATTTAGAAGTTTACCAAGGACCTTGATAGTACAAGGCCCTCTTTAATCCCGGTTCTCGGTCTGGGGGTCATTGTAGATGTAGCTCCCAGCTCCACCCGTGTTCACTCCTGATGAACAAAAAGTACTTTTATTTTGACAGAATGCTTGGATATGCCGGAGCGCCTCTTTTACTCAAGTATCTGACCTTTGGCTCCGAACAGCACGGTGTAGCACGGATTGTGACAGTATGGCTGTCCATCGTGCTGAAAGACCAGACAATTGGTTTAGGTCTTCATTAAACCTATCCAGACCCTCTCAGACCTTCCAAGCCGGTTGAGATCCCAGTCAGACCCTCTTAACTGGTTGAGATCCCGCTCAGACCCCTGTAGACCAGGCGAAATCCCAGTGAGACCCTCTAAACCGTTTGAGATCCTGCTAAGACCCAGTTGAGTTTGTAGTCCAGATCTCGGCATGTCCTCCAGTGGTTAGCGTCTTTCGGCAGCGCTCACACATGGGCTGAACCAGTTCTTCCCAAGCGACGACGGCACAAACAGGAGATGGTTACCATGGAGATGCAGAGACAGTTGCCATTGAAACTGCATCCTTACATCACATGTCTCCATGATAACAGGCTGCCACTCCTCTATTTTAAAATTTACAAGAAAAGTTTGAGTCATGTGAAACAAAATGAAAAAAACATGTGCGAAACATATAAACAAACGTGCGAAATAACAAACACTTAAAGAAATGTGTGAAACAAACATTTAAACATGTAAAGTAACGTGTGAAGCAAACATGTAAACAAACATGTACGAAGCAAACATGTAAAGAAACGTGTGAAACAAACATGTGAAACAAACCTGTAAACAAATATGGGTGAAATAAACACGTAAACAAAATTGCGTGAAACGTGTGACACAAACCGAAGTAAACGGTTGCAGCGCGGACACACGTTTGGTCCAGAGAACAAGGAGAAACTGGCCACTTGAAAATACAAAACACAACTGGTGTAGTCCTGGTTTAGACCTGGTTTGGACCGGGTTTAGTCCCTGGTCTGGGATCTCACCTTTCACTGGCCCTCTAGTCTTCTGATCTCGTTTACTGTCTGTCGCCATATAAATTGCAGAGCCGTTAACAGATACATATGAGCCAGCCCCCTTTGATGTTCACTCCTGAGGAGACAAGAAAACAAGACACAAGGAGAAAGGAGACGAGGAGACAAGAAGAGAGGGGACGAGGAGATGAGGAGGTAAGGAGGGAGGGGATGAGGAGAGAGGAGATGAGATGAAAGTGCGCCTACATTGTGTTTCTGTCTGTTTATCACACAGAGCCTATATCAGTGCGGATTCTGAGAGAGGATCACTTTACACTCTGGATGAAACGGTAATCATTTTCTTCAGATTTGGTTCCGTCTCTTAAGAACAGTTTAGCAGGTTTCGCCTTAAGCCCAACTCTCGAGTTGCTTAATCCCGTTAATCTCACGGTTCTGTCTCGGTTCCTTTACGGCAGGGGTCGGCAACTTCGCTTGGCTTCGGGCCAATTTTTTTCAGCGCCCACAGGTGGCGGGCCAGATGGATGGCTAAATATGGCTTACATATATTTATATTTATATATTTATATTTATATATTTATATTTATATACGAATTACATGCATTTTAAGTCACCTAAAAATAAATATACGTTTAAATAATATAAATGACAAGAAACAACCCCCACCCCCTTCTCCTCTACGACAGATTTCGTGGATTACAAAGTCTTAGCAAAACATACACTAGCAAGAGAGCAATGTCGCTATCAAAAGGACAAAAAAGCCTGGACACTTTCAGTCACATTTAAAACATATGTCGATATCAAATATGTGGCAGTAGTTTGTGTAAAGTTGCAGGGGGAGGCAGCTGTGCGTCCGGACCCGCTGTCAATGCACGTGTGACAGGACATCATTTCCCATCATGCATTAAGAGTTTGTAGTCCATGCAGGCGCCGCAGTCGCTGGAGAGCTGCTGCGCTCTCCTTGCTCAGAAATTGCGGCCGTGTCCCAAATGCACTGTTCCATGTACTGCTCGAAGTGCGGGTCGAAGCACCGCCCGACTTAAATGCCCCGTTTAAGTCACTTTGGTTATTTCAGACACGGCCTGCGTCTGCCTCGCTCTCACGAGATTATCTGCGCCCGCCTCGCTCGTCTCAAACAAGCCTCTCACCCCGAGCCTCTTTCACCAAAGAAACACAACAGCGCTGCAGCTCCTCCTCTGAGAGACTCTGATGAAGAGCAGAGTGAACTGAAGTAATAGTAACGCGCCACATTTTATTGTTAATAACGGTAACGCGTTGGGACGCTGGGAAAAGTAATGAGTTAGTTTCAGTTACAGTGCCTTTTCTGCATTTAACACATATAAAAGGCGCACCGGGCCTTAGGGCGCAGGCACGGTAAAATGTTAGTATGTGCTCTAAAAAAAGGCAAAGGAAGCAAAACTGTGTTCGGTTGTGCTTTAATATAGTATTTAACAAAGTGCTCCCATATATATTTTTTTTAATTAATTAGATCTCTATCAAAAACACCAAGTTCCCTCTCGTCACTATCAGAGTCCGTGTTGCTGCGGCTCCTCCTGAACGATGCTTTTGCGAAAGCTCGAATAACAGTGCCAGCAGACACGTGAGCCCAAGCATCCACAATCCATTCACAAATCGTGGCGTAACTCGCCCGGCACTGCCTCCCAGTTTTAGTAAAAC
The DNA here is from genome assembly GCA_019594935.1 of Periophthalmus modestus. Classification (NCBI taxonomy): domain Eukaryota; kingdom Metazoa; phylum Chordata; class Actinopteri; order Gobiiformes; family Gobiidae; genus Periophthalmus; species Periophthalmus modestus. The sequence continues at coordinate 20,380,284 of JAIEZT010001328.1, read as the reverse complement.
TGTGCTCGTCGTCTGTCATCCATCGCAACCGTACTTTGAACGCTCTGTTCACGGTGATGTCCAGCGGCTGGAGTTCCTTCGTCAAGCCTCCCGGAATGACAGCAAGCTCTGAGTTCATTTGGCGCATTTGCGCTTCATAAGAGTGTCTCCTAGGTGGCATTTAAAGGATTGCCAAAACGATGTTGTTTTGCATAATACGCATACCTGCGCTTTTATACTATTCGGGTTGCGTCTTCTTTCACGCCCACCATTCCCCCTTTACCGTTCTTAGGCTGTCCTCTCCTCAGTCCGCTCTCCAGAAGCGGACGTAGTAAAAGACTGCACATTAGGCGCATCGCACCATAGGGCGCTCCATACACTTTGCAGAAAATTTCAGACTTTTAACTGCGCCTTATAGCCGTTAGTGAAAAAACTACGACTATAGCGTAACTGGTGCACATTCCTTGAGCTGCGCGCAGTCTGCGCTTGCCTCACCAGATGTCCAAAAACTGTTAGCCACGATTTTGACTGGTGAAGGTGTATGTACACACCAGTTCATAGTTTGCTTTAAATGTTGTGTTGCATGCACATCATGGGCAGTGGAATGCCCGTAGCAGTGCCCACACAACTTGGTATTAAAGAATCAATGCCAGAAAAAAGTCCAAAATCCTCTGGCGGGCCAAAAAAAATTGGCAAAGGGCCAACATTTTCCCTCAGGCCAGGGCCGGCCCAGCCTATACGCAGACTAAGCAGCTGCTTAGGGCCCCGAGGCCACCAGAGGGGCCCCAAGAGCCCATACATTTATATTGCAAATAATGATTGAAACGTTTTTTTCTGAAAACTAAACGGTGCCCGGGTATGTATACTAGTCTAAATATCCTTCTTACACGACTAGATGTGTTTTATTTCCATTTGCTGGACACGTGCTTCCTACATTTATTTTCTAATCGGGCAGTGGTGAGGACAGCTACGTGTTTACACCGGTGTGAAGGACCCCTCCCTCCAGGTGCATTCTGGGAGCGCTGAGGTAGCAGAGGGACATTTGAGTGGATGTTTTACAGACTAAAAGACTTAAGTTAGTGATGGGACAATGTGTGAAGAGCCCAGAGGAAGATCGTTTGGGGACAGGATTTTTCAGAGAGAACTCGAAATATGCCACGATTTTACACCAGTGGATCTGCAGATAAAACAGAGAGACTGTGCAGACAGGACATGTATCAGAGGACAGACAGGACACACCTCAGAGGGACAGAGGACACACCTCAGAGGGACAGAGGACACACCTCAGAGGGACAGAGGACACAGGTGAGTCCGTTTATTACACTGTGGTTTGTCCTTTTGTCTCTAAACCTCAGATGATGTGAGTTTGGTTAAAGTCTCTGCGTCTGTGTCACATCAACGTTGTTTATGGCACAAACCTCTGTTACATCTGCTGAACGAAAGAACGACCTGTGAACGACTCCTGAATGTGTTATTAACGATTCATTAATACGGATGCACCGATACCATGTTTTACAAACGAGTACGAGTACTTCATTTTGAGTACTCTCCGATACTGAGTAAAGATAGCGATACCAGACATTATTTTTACTGGTGTTTGATTATAGTAGTGAGTGTAATTCATTTCATTTTATAGTACAGCCACTTTTTCATCTTAGAAAACTTATCACTGTAGTTGGGTATAATTCAGATATAATTTATTTAGATCTGGTCTAAAGCTCCTGGCTTTACCGCGTCCTCTTTGCAGACTGCGCTCCTCCGAGCTAACTGCTAACGCGCTAGCTGCTGCTAACACGCTAGCTGCTAATGCGCAAACTGCTACAGAGCCACTGTTAACATAAGAGTGACTGTTGTGACTTTACTTGTACCACGGACACTTTTTCACACTTATGTTCCTGCTGTTCGTCTTTTAAAAGCTCTGAACTCGTCTAAATGTGTTTGTCCATTATAACAGTTACATCGCAGCACAAGCAAATAAACGCCAGCGCACTTAGCAACGTTAGCAACGTTAGCATGCTACTATTGTAAACACAAGCACTGCGCTAGTGTCCTCTGTGAACTATAAACACCTTCAGAGTCCTAAATATTTGTATATGTGACAGTCACATGTGATCACAGCTGTGCTTAATGTGCCGCTTTATGTCCAGAGATCTGCTCTGTGGAGAGGCGAGCTGTGAGCCTCAAACAGCAGCACAGATACAGTGGTATCGGCTTTTGGTATCGGCAGCTCATTGATGAGTACGAGTACAGCACAATGCTGGTATCAGTATCTGGGCATCCTACTCATTTAATGTGCACATTTAGGTGAAATCTCCCATCCAAAGCCTGACAACAAACATAAAATGATGTGATCCTAAAATCCCCTTTTATTTAATGTTCAGTCCTTCCTAATGATCTGATGATTATAAATCTGATGATTATAAATCTGATGATTATAAATCTGATGATTATAAATCTGATTATAAATCTGATAATAAATCTGACGTCATGTCCAGGCTGTTTCTCTTGTACAACTCTTGACTTGGAGCACTACTTTGTACTTCTTGAGTGATACAATTTTGAAGTTAGTGTACCTTGTTTGACTGCTCTATCCAATACTGCACTTTATGAGAAATGTAAGCCCACTTTAGTCGACTGGAACACATTTAAATGCACCAGAATTTAAAAATGTCTCTGGCAGACCCCCCTTCCTCACATGTTTTTATACTGTTAGACTTGTGGCTATTGCTGTTGCCTCTAGAATTTTCAGTCTTCTAACAACTGGTTGTGATTATGTTTTAATGTTGTCAGATATGAATATGTGGCACTGAAGTGGAGAGGGCCCCCGGGGGACAATTTTGCTTAGGGCCCCCTGAAGGCTAGGGCCGGCCCTGCCTCAGGCCGCACGTTGCCGACCACTGCTTTATGGTCTGTGTTTCTGATACGGTCTGATACCGAGACGACATCTGTGCGCCGAGACGCGGCTCCGATGAGACGAGAGGGGACAAGAGGAGGCACGGAGAAGCTATGAGCAAGGAGAGGAGAGAGAAGAGCAAAAAAGGAGACAGGAGGCGGTTAGGAGCGAGGAGACAAGAGGAGAGAGGTGAGGAGGCAGTGGAGTAGACGAGCTCAAAGCCCCGCCCGCTGTGACGTCACCTAAACAGGTGCCTTTGTTCAAATCATATTTAAAATATATTTGACAAACTCTAAAAGTGTAAATGACGTCACTATTTATGAACAACACCGTCCCAAAACAGACCAGACTAAAACTAGACCAAACCAAACCAACCCAGACCAGACTTAAAACAGACCAGACTCAAACCAAACACAACCAGACTCAGACCAGACTCCAACCACACCCAAACCAAATCAGACTAGACCCTAACCAGACCATATTAGACATGGTGCCAGGTCCAGAGGGGATCCTGAGGTGGAGCAGTCCGGGTTCAGACCTGCTTTAGTCCTGGTTTAGTTCTGGTTCACACTCGGTTTCAAACTAAAGATGTGTTTTATTGCATTTATAGATGATGATTTTACACTTCAAACGTTAAGTAGGTAACGTTATACTGAACAAACAGGGTCTTTTTAAAGCGTCAGGTGTGTCCAAGGCCCGCCCCTGCTGCCTGCTGTCACATGACCCATCCCTACTTCCTGTTTATGCACCACAACCTGACGGTGTCCCTCTTCTCAGGCCGAGCAGAGACACCTGCCCCTGGTTACTCCGCTCCGCTAACCCCCGCTGTCCCCAGGCACTCCGCTCCGCTGACTCCCGTTGTCCTAGGGCATTTCGCTCCGCTAGTCCCCGCTCTGAGGCTACTGTCCCCGGAGGTTGGTAGAGTGAATATAGTTGTACTTGTAATTTTGAGTAATATATAGTACAGTGTAACAGTACTTGAGTATTATATAGTACAGAATAGCAGTACTCTTACTTGTACAGTGCAACAGTACTCTTGCTCGAGTAATGTATAGCATAGTGTAACAGTACTCTTACTCAAGTAATATATATATAGTGTAAAAGTACTATTACTTGAGTAAAAGTTGTGGTTCCTCTTCCCTCTAAGTCTAAAGTGACTGGAGCTTTACGTAACAATATGAAATGATTTGAACATATGTGTTTCTCCTTCAGATATGATTTAGTTTGGATTATTTTTGTGTCCGTTTGAAAATAACACATTTTGTGAACTCGGATTAAAATCACAACAGCCTATACTCAAGTACTTTCTCCAAATACTTTTTTCGAGTCCAGACCAGAGACCATGGTGCTCACTGCTCCTCTGACCTGGCTGATCATGCTGCTCTGCACCGTGACTCTTCTCACCGCTGCCCCCTCTTGGAGATCTCACCGCAGCAGCAAAGGTGATACAATGGGTTCTATTCCCACAGAGAACAGGAGCAGAGCTTAGTCCTGGTTCAGAGCTGGTTTAGACCAGGTTTAGTCCCGGTTTAGTGTTGGTTTAGTGTTGGTTTAGACCTGCTTTAGTCCAGATTTAGCCCTAGTTTAGTTCTGGTTTGTTGTTGCTTTAGTTTGGCTCATTCCTTGTTCAATCCTGGTTTAGACCTGGTTTAGACCTGGTTTAGACCTGGTTTAGACCTGGTTTAGACCTGGTTTAGTCCTGGTTTAGTCCTTGTATGTGTTAACGATGCCCTTCCACATTTCATGCTTTAATCTGGGTCACACACTGTTCTGTTTTTATCAAGAAATATAAAAATATAAACTTTTCTATAAAATATAAAACATTTCTGTATTTCTCCAACCACACCACAACATCTGGGAGGGCATCTGACACACAGGAGGATGGGAGAGAATCTGACACATTGTGGTTTCAGGGCGCATGTGGCACATCACAGACCTTCACCTGGACCCGACATACCGCCTGGGCCCTGACCCCACCCACGTGTGCGCCTCGTCCAAAGGGTCCCCTGCTGTGGCCCCTGGTGTGTATGGGGACTACCTTTGTGACGCCCCCTACAGCCTGCTCTCGTCAGCTCTAGACCACCTCGCCCAGATGGTCTCCCCTGAGGACTTTGTCATCTGGACCGGGTCTGAACACTCTAGTTCTGATTTAGTTCTAATTTAAACCTGGTTTAGTCCTGATTTGAACCTGGTTTAGTCCTGGTTTAGATCTGGTTTAGTACTGCTTTAGACCTAGTTTAGACCTGGTTCAAGCCAGGTTTAGACCAGGTTCAGTTCTGCTTCAGAGCTTGTTTGGTCTTGGTTTAAACCAGCTTTAGACCTGGCTATATCCTGTTTCACATTTGGTTTAGTCTTGGTTTAGACCTGCTTTAGTCCTGGTTTAGTCCTAGTTTAGTCCTGCTTCAGACCTGATTCAGACCTGTTTCAGACCTGATGTAGTCTTGGTTCAGACAAGTGTAACCTAGTGTTAAAAACATGATTAAAAACTAATAAATATTGATAGACTTGGTTAAAACACAATGGGAATTATAATTGCAAGCAGTGATAGAGGGCCCTCATAACCCTTGAGCCCGCAGAAGGACACATCACTGTGAGAAAGCTGCATATCAACCTTAGCTTGACATGCGATTCAATATTTCCACTGTCATGTTGGAGATAAATGTTTACGGTCCATTGTAGCTTTGCAGGGTGCGCTAGAGAGCAATTTTTTTTTTCCCACATCAAGCTCATCAAAACACTCAGATGCTACATTGGGTTTGTCTGAATTTGATGATGTTTTCAAAAGTTACAGGATTTTTTTTTTTTTTACTTTCACAATGGTTACTTCGTTAAGACCTCATTATGACTACACTCTGAGATTTATGTAAATTCTTTTTAGCAATTTTTGATCCCAGATATGTCCTGATGCTACCTCAGTTTGGAATCCGTCAGATAAAAACCCTAGGACAAGTTTTCTAAAGTATGAGGTCTAGATTTTGGCTATCTGCATATTTTGATTAAAAATGGTCGTCTTCAGGTTGGACTTTTTTGCTCAAGGTCACACCTTACCCAATTTCATTGGATAAGGTGTGACCTTAGCATTTTTGTTCAGAATCATATAAATGGTTTGTGTACCAAATTGGATTTGTCTACAACAAACTAAATTCTTCCATCCCATTTTAACTTTGCAGGTGGCACTGGAGAGCAATTTTTAAAGATACAACTATAATTCACTTATTATATCCAGATTATCAAACGCACAAATACTACAATGTGCCCATCAAGATCTGACCATTTTTACAAAGCTTACAGGGATTTTCATACTTTTCAAAATGGCTGCTTTGTTGAGAGCTCGTTATGAGCACGCCGTGAGACTTATACAAATTC
>JAIEZT010001328.1:20351546-20369046 GCA_019594935.1 Periophthalmus modestus | reverse complement strand
AGTAATCTGATCAGAAGTGAAGAAGCGGCTTGAATGAGCAGCAAAACATGTTCACTTTAAAACTTTTTGTCCAGCTGACAGATTTGAATTTTTCTTTTACTATCAGACCTGGACGATGGAGGATTTACACAGACGTGATTTCACGTGGTTAAACTAAAGGGGTTCTACTAGTGACGTGCGGTGAGGTTCCTGGCTGGTGAGACACTTATGTCATCACAATCAGATTTACAAACATGTAAACCAGGTATAAGTATATTAGGCCCCGAGTCAGTGTCTCTCCCAGTAAGTGACTTGGGGCCAGAATAAAAAATCATTTAAAAATAAAAGTTCCGACGTCCGTATGAAATAGCTCTAATAGTATGAAATAAAAAACAAGCTGGTTTTGTATTGTTTTTTTATCCTTATTCTGGTTCCCCAATTTTCAATGGATTGAAGCAATTACATTTCTTACCATTTCGTACCACTGTTTGAAAAGAGCAAGTCTTTTGTCCTGCACCAAACCATTAAACTCCTTTAGTGTTGGTCTTCCTTCAATTATAACCTCCTGCTTCGTCCAAAAGTCCAGTTTAGAAAACTGTTTGAGCTTTAATATGTAATCTTCCTCCATTTAAAAAGTAGGGCCAAACAAGAAGAAAAAAGCGAACGGATAGCTAAACTTGATTTGCCAACTCTAAACTGTTACTGTTAAAATTGTTGTTAATAGTACTGTTACTATTCTGCAGCCCCTATTCTTTGCAAGAGTTGCAAGAATCCCTGGGCTCACGAGTGCCCCTTACCATGAGGCCAGGTGCACAGCCTCACCTGCCTCCCCTGATTGCACATCACTGGGTTCTACAGTGTGCTTTGTGTATTCTGTATGTTCTAAATTCCACAATACTAAAATTTCAAACTTGATTTCGATACTAAGGAATAGACTCGATACTTAATACAGATTGCAGTACCACATCATCATAAAAACACTCTTTCTTTAGACACTGTGATTTTCCACATTAAATGTTTGTACTTTGTGTTCTGTTCCCATGTGGCCCTATACCTGTGTAATTCCTCAGTGGTCCAGGTAGATTCCATAGTGGTCCATGGGCATATGCTAGTCTATGGGCCTTATACTTGTGAAAGATACAGCTCAAGATCATTGTAAACAAGGTTAATTTCTGTCCTGTGAATGGCGTTTTTTTAGTACTGCCAATACTTAGGATCTAGTTTCAATACTGTTTTAAGATGGACTAGTACCTGATTTTCGATACTTCTGACGACACTGGTATGTTCTAATCCAGGGGTGGGCAAACTTTTTGACACATGGGCCACAATGGGTTCTAACATTGGACAAAGGGGCCGGGCCAGGATATATACATGTATATATTACATTACAGATTTTGCCTGTAACATGTAATGTAACGAAATGTAGCATGTAACAATTGTTTTCCAAATTAATTTGAATTTTCATTACATTTCAGTTAAATAAACACAGCAGAAAAACTTTGCACATGGTTTACCCATTCCTATTTTAATATAATTTAGTCATGTTCGGCGGGCCGGATTTATAAGCCCAAAGGACCATGTGTGGCCCACGGGCCATAGTTTTCCCATGTCTGTTCTAATCCCTCTGTGTTTTGTGTGTTCTCTGTTATCTCTGTAGGAGGGTTCTATTCCCAGGCGGCTCATGTGTTCTCTGTTCTCTCTGTTCTGTAGGAAAGTTCTGTTCCCTGGTGGCTCATGTATTCTGTATGTTCTGTTTCATAGGAGGGTTCTATCCCTATGTGGCTCATGTGTTCTCTGTCAAAGGGTTCTATTCCCAGGTGTGTTCTCTGTTTTGTAAGAGGGTTCTATTCCCAGGTGGCTCATGGGTTCTCTGTTCTATGTGTTCTCTCTGTGTTCTCTCTGTTCTCTGTAAGAGGGTTCTATTCCCAGGTGGCTCATGTGTTCTCTGTTCTGTAGGAGGGTTTTATTCCCAGGTGGCTCTTGTGTTCTCTTTGTTGTCTGTAAGAAGGTTCTATTCCCAGTTGGTTCATGTGTTCTGTGTTCTGTGTGTACTCTCTGTTCTCAGTAGGAGGGTTCTATTTCTAGATGGTTCATGTGGTCTCTCTTCTGTGTGTTCTCTGTTCGCTGTAGGAGGGTTTTATTCCCAGGTGGCTCATGTGTTCTCCCTATTCTCTGTAGGAAGGTTCTACTCCCAGGTGGCTCATGTGTTCTCTGTTCTGTGTGTTCTCTCTGTTCTCTGTAGGAGGATTCTATTCCCAGGTGGCACAGCCGGGCCTCAGAATCGTTTCTCTGAACACGATCTTGTACTACGGCCCAAACCAGATGACTCAGAACAACTCCGACCCCGCGGGACAGTTCACCTGGCTCCAACGGACTCTAGAGAGCGCAGAGAGGGACAGAGAGAAGGTACACCTGTCTGCTCCTGCTTGCTCCTGCCTGCTTCTGTCTGCTCCTGCTTGCTTCTGTCTCCTCCAGCTTGCTCCTGTCTGCTCCTACCTGACCCATGATTGGTCCACAAGTTTGTACTGCTCTCTGATTGGTCCTTTGGTGTTTCCTCCTCACTGATTGGTCACTCATGTGTTACTTCTTTCCTCTGTGATTGGCTACTGAGCTTGGAACTGCTCTCTGAGTGGTCATCAGGCCTGTCCTCCTCTCTTATTGGTCCTCAGGCCTGTCCTCCTCTCTGATTGGTCATCAGGCCTGTCCTCCTCTCTGATTGGTCTACAGGTATACGTGATCGCGCACGTGCCCGTGGGGTTCCTCCCGTTCGCGCGGAACACGACGGCAATGAGAGGAGAGCACAACGAGCGTCTGGCGAAAATATTCCTGCGTTTCAGTCATGTGATCAGTGGCCAGTTCTACGGCCACACCCACCGAGATAGCGTCATGGTCCTGAGAGACCAAACAGGTACTGGACGAGGACTAAACCAGGTCTAAGCCAGCACTAAACAGGTACTGGACCAGGACTAGACCAGGACTAGTCTAGGACTAGACTAGGACTAGACCAGAACTAGACCAGAACTAGACCAGAACTAGACCAGAACTAGACCAGAACTAAGCCAGGATTTAACAGGCACTAGACTGAACTGTGACAGCATCATGGTACTCACCTCCGCTGTGAAACATTTTTCAGTAAAATAAACAAAACCAAAATGTTTTAGAAAAAAAAATACTGCTTTTGCTTTGTGTTTTATTTTTGGTTAAAATGTTTAGTACTGTGGCTTTAAACAGACCTGCTGTCCAGGTGCGGCGGTGAACAGTGCATTTGTGGCTCCTGCTGTGACTCCCATCAGGAACGTCAAAGAACCCTTCTCCAACAACCCGGGATTCAGAGTCTACCTGTTCCACCTGGAATCCTACTGTGTGCAGGTGAGAAGGACCACCAGCCTCACCTGTGTGATCAGGAGTCGAACCCACAGCCTCCTCTCACCTCTGTGATCAGTGTATATCTCTGGACAGAGCTCCATCACCTTTTGCTCCAATTTACTTTCTATGTAAAAACTATGGCTCCTCTCTCTGGAACTGCTGCTGTCAGACTCATCATTCTGATCTTAAAATGTTCACATTAACCCGCTCAACATAATCCTGTTTTGTTTTTTTTATTTTACCATTTTGTCAGCAAATCAAGATATGAACATTAATAGTAGATCAATCAGGGGCCTTCTTTCCCTGAGGCTGCTCCCACTTGCGTTAGCAACAGGTTTGATTGACAGCGTTGCTAAGCAGCGCCCCCTTGCCAAACCTGCGGTGCAAGTGGGAAGGCTTCAACAGCCTCACTCATGATTGGCTCTTGGTTGCTATGTTACTCAGAATTCCAAACATGGAACTGGGCTCCAGATTAGTTTCGATAACTGCTAACTTTGATGAGCTTCATTTTTAGCTGAACACTGTTGGTCACACTATTGTCTCCCCCTCTCTGTGAAGAGGTTGTGGGTTAGACTCTTGACCTGAATGTGTTGCTTTAGGACCTGTGGCAGTTCTACCTGAACCTGACGGAGGCTAACATCCAGCAAAGAGCACAGTGGCGCCTGGAGTACGTAATGACCGAGGCGTTCGGTCTGAAGAACCTAAGTCCAGGGTCTCTTTTGGGTTTGGGCTTGAGCTTGGTCCCGCCGCTGAGCAAGACATTCCAAACTTACTTCACCCACTTCAATGTGGACTTCAACCCTCAACTCCGTTGTGAGGGTGAATGCAAAGTCAACCAGGTCTGTGCGGTCCTCCACGTGGACCAGAGAGGGTACCAGGACTGTATCAGCGCAGGGTGGGTCTGAACTGATACTGAGCCAGGACTAAACCAGGACTAAACCAGGTGTGTGCCAGGACTAAACCAGGTCTAAACCATATGTAATCCACGTCTAAACCACATCCAAACCACATCCAAACCACGTCCAGGACTGATGGAGGCTATGGCTCTGGACTGTGTCAGGACTTGGTTGTGTGATTGGAGGCCAGTGTTTTGTTCTTGTCTGTGGGTTTGAGGGGTGTGGGTCTGATGCTGATTTTGGTTTAAAACTCTAAAAAAGGGATTTTAACTTTTACTTTTGGAACAAACCTGTATTTGTGTAATAAACATTCGTCAAACAGATTAGCGTGGTTTTATTTTTTTGTTTGTTTGGGAAAAAGTGGGACAAAACCAGAACAAAACCAGGACTAAACCAGTACTGAACCGGGACTAAACTAGAACTAAACCTGGTCTGAACCAGGACACTATAACAGATGGAGCGCCACGTGAAGGAGCAGCCACAAGGGACAAAGTACTTTAAACTGTAACTACTACTGCTAATACTACTACTACTATTCATTTATTTATTTATTTATTTGGTTGGGACAATGCATGTTGATGAACAGACCCTTCTTATTCTGCCCATTTTTATTTTTACTACTACTACTGCTTCTACTACTACTGCTACTATTACTACTACTACTACTACCAATACTATTTGGTACTACTGCTACTACTGCTACTACTACTATTATTTCAACTACTATTGCTACTTATACTACTTAAACTGCTGCGAATAATATTGCTACCACTACTAATGCTACTACTGCTACTACTATTACTACTGATATTACGACTGTCAGTACTACTACTACTACTACTACTACTGCTGCTGCTCCTGCTGCTTCTACTACCTCTACTGCTACTACTATTCAATTCAATTCAATTTATTTTTGTAGAGCCCAAAATCACGACAGCAGTCGCCTCTTAGGGCTGAACATGAGAGTTAACCAACAGAATTAGAAAATCAACAGTGAAACTAACTACTACTATTGCTGCTACTGCTATTACTGCTGCTACTACTAATGCTGCTACTATTACTATTGCTGCTACTACTACTGCTACTGCTACTACTAATGCTACTACTCCTGCTGTTACTACTAATACTACTGCTACTACTATTGCTGCTACTGTTACTACTGCTGCTACTAATAATGCTAGTACTGCTGCTACTACTACCAGCGCCATTACTATTTCTATGACTGCTACTACTGCTACTACTACTACTGCTGCTACCACTACTACTTCTACTACTACTGCTACTACTATGACTGCTGCTACTACTAATGCTACTACTGCTACTTCTATACTTCTGCTGGTACTACTATTGTTATGAATGCTACTACTATTCCTACTGCTACTACTATTGCTATGATTGCTACTACTGCTGCTACTACTGCTACGACGACTACTACTACTACTGCGGCTACTACTGCCATTACTACTTCTACTACTATTGCTGCTATTACTAGTGCTACTACCTTTACTGCTAGTGTACCTGCTGTTGCTACTATTGCTAACGCTACTAATACTACTACTGCTACAACTACTATGATTACTACTTATACTACTGCTTATACTACTGCTACTGCCAGTACTACTTCTGCTACTACTGCTGCTACTATTGTAGTACTATTATTACTATTAGTGCTACTGCTACTTTCAGAATTACTGCTACTACTACTACTACTACTGCCCCTACTATTGCTAATAATACTACTGTTACTACTACTGGAGCTACTACTATTAGTACCCTCATCGGGCTCATCTCGGACGGGTATGAGTCTGTCTACAGGAGGGAGGTAGACAGGCTGGTGTCCTGGTGCAGCAGCAACAACCTGGAGCTCAACGCCCAGAAGACAGTGGAGATGATTGTGGACTTCAGGAAAGTCACCCCTGCCCCCCCCTCGCCTTGACTGACTCCCCCATCACCACCGTGGACTCTTTCGGCTTCCTGGGCACCTGTATCACCCGGGACCTCAAGTGGGAGCCGACCATCAGCTCCCTCATCAAGAAAGCCCAGCAGAGGATGTACTTCCTGCGGCAGCTGAGGAAAGCCAAGCTGCCGGTCCAGATGATGGTGCAGTTCTACATGGCCATCATTGAGTCCATCCTCACCTCCTCCATCACTGTGTGGTTCGCTGGGGCCACTGCCAGGGACAGGTAGAGACTGCAGCGCATTGTGCGCTCTGCCGAGAAGGTCCATATCTCCAGGACGTGTACACCTCCAGGACTCGGGGGCGAGCAGGTCGTATAGTTCTATATATATATACTATATACTTCCCTCTGACAGGAGGCTACGGTCCATCAGGACCAGAACCTCTCGTCACAAGAACAGTTTCTTCCCCTCTGCTGTTTGTCTCATGAACACTTCATAAACCTGCACTAAACTAGACACTTTATAACACTGGTCACCTTAATAACCCATGTTGCACTGTTGTTGTTGTTGTTGTTTTGATGCCACTATTGTATATATTTCTACATCTTGCATGCCCTTATTTGTATTTATTCAGTGTGGTTTTTTTGTGTGTGTTGTTGTATGTGCACTTAATCACCGAAGTAAGTTCCTAGTCTGTGAGCTCTGCTCACGGACAATGGCAATAAAACTTCTTCTGATTCTGATTCTGAGCTGATACTACTGCTTCTGCTACTACTAGTACTGCTACTACGGCTACTACTACTGCTACTATTATTGCTGCTACTACTACTACTACTACTACTGCTATTGCTACTACTACTATTACTACTTCTACTACTCCTACAACTGCTATAATACTGCTACCACTACTGATGCTGCTACTACTGCCACTACTATTACTGCTGCTACACCTGCTATTACTATTGCTACTCCTACCACTACTGCTACTACTTCTAGTATTACTACTACTACTGCTACTTCTATTGATTCTACTACTACTGCTGCTACTCCTACTAATATAACATCTACTACTACTGCTAGTATTATTGCTACTAATATTACTAAAACTACCACTAATATTATTGCTACCATTACTACGACTACTACTATTACTACTGCGACTACTACTGCCAGTATTACTACTACTACTACTGCTGCTTCTACTCTAATACTACTAACTACTAATACTACTATGATTTCTACTACTAATACTACTACTGCTAATATTACTATTGCTGCCACTTCTACTAGTGCTACTACTACTACTGATACTATTGCCATTATTATTACTACTGCTACTACTACTACTACTACTATTACTACTGCTACTACTCCTGCCACTACTGCTACAGCTGCTACTACTTCAACTAAATCTACTACTAATATTAATACTGTTACTACTAAAACTATTGCAACTACTATTACCACAACTATTACTACTATTGCTACTACTACTGCTACTATTACTACTGCTATTACTAGTACCAGTACTACTACTATTGCCATTATTGCTACTATTGCTACTACTGCTACTACTTCTACTATTACTGTTGTTGCTACTACTAATGCTATTACTACTACTACTACTACTACTACTACTACTACTACTACTACTACTGCTGCTACTACTACTAATGCTGCTACTACTACTAATGCTGCTACTAGTACTAGTGCTATTTTGATTGCTATTACAGCTTTACTGCGGGTGGAGCAGTTTTTGGCATCTGAGTGTTTGTGGGTTTGAAAAAGGCAGGAATCACATACTGCCTTAAAATTCTCACCCGCTGTGTAGGATTATTAACATGTTTCCTCCTAGGTTCAGATTCCCTGTTGTCTTAGATCTATTGACGGCTCACTTTGGATATCCACAAGCAGAGAGAGTAGTAGGGTAGTTTCAGCTGAAACTGGAGACTATAAATGTTTACAGTTCCAGTGTGGTTAGCTTCATATAGATATAAGGCAGTGGCCACCAGCAATTTGACCAGAACTGAAGAAGCGGCTTGGATGTGCACTGAAACGTCTTCTCTCTTACAACAATTTGTCCATTTGACAGATTTAAACTTCGTCTTTTGCTACTACTGCTACTACTACTGCTACTACTACCCCTACTGCTATTACTACTAATGCTACTACTATTGCTACTACTGCTACTGCTACTACTACTGCCACTACTACTGCCACTACTACTACTACTAGTGCTACTATGGCTACTACTACTAGTGCTACTATGACTACTACTACTACTAGTGCTACTACGATTACTACTGCTACAACTGCCACTACTACTGCTACCACTATTGCAACCAATATTACTACTACTGCTACTACTACCACTCCTTTTGCTAATAGTACTGCTACCACTACTATTACTACTACTACTACTGCTGCTACTACTACTGCTACTACTGCAACTACTACTACTTCTACTGCTACTATTGCTACTACCACTACTACTACTGATAGTACAATTGCTACTACTACTATATCTGCTACTACTACTACTACTACTGCTGCTACTACTACTACTATTACTACTACTGCTACTAGTACTGCTGATACTACTGCTAGTACCACTATTACTACTTCTGCTACTAGTATTGCTACTACTTCTACTACTACTACTACTACTACTACTACTACTACTACTACTACTACTACTACTACTACTACTACTACTACTGCTACTATTACTACCACTACTGCTAGTGCTACTACTTCTACTACTACTACTACTACTACTACTACTGCTACTATTACTACCACTACTGCTAGTGCTACTACTACTACTACTACAGCAGCTACTTCTTCTACTACTACTGTTACTACTAAAACTAGTGCTGCTACAATTACTACTACTACTACTACTACTATATTACTACTACTGCTACTGATATTACTACTTCTACTGCTACTACTACATCTACTACTACTATTTCTACTACATCTACTACTACCACTAACGACTGTTACCTCTACTACTAATGCTACTATTATTGCTAATGCTGCTACTACTGCTACTACTACTATTACTTCTACTGCTACAACTATTACTACTACTGCTACTACTACTACTAGTACTAATAATACTAATGCTACTACTATTCCTACTAATAATAATAGTACAAGTTATTCATAATGAGCTCTTCATTCCATAGAATTACAGAGTGCTTCAATAAAACCACTACTGCTCCTACTACTACTACTTCTGCTGCTTCTTCTACATCTACTGCTACTACTACTACTACTGCCATTACTACTATTGCTGCTACTACTACTATTACTACTACTACTGCTACTACTATTGCTACTACTGCTACTGCTGTTACTACTGCTACTGCCACTACTGCTAATACTACTACAGCTACTGCTTCTACTACTACTACTACTACTACAATTGCTATTACTACTGTTACTATTAGTACTAGTACTACTACTATTACTACTGCGACTACTACTACTACTATTACTATTACTACTACTACTGTTGCTAATACTACTACTACTACTACTGCTACCACTACTACTAATACTACTATTGCTACTCCTGATACTAATACTATTCCTTCTACTGCTAGTAGTACTGCTACTACTACTACGACTATTACTGCTACTGCTTCTACTAATACTTTTACTACTACTGCTGCCTCTATTGCTACTACTGCTACTACTTTTGCTACTACTGCCACTACTATTACTACGGCTACTACTACTACTGCTACTTCTACTACTGCTACTACTACTGCTTCTAATGCTGCTACTACTACTACTACTACTACTACTATTGCTACTACTACTCGATCGCTAATATATGCAAACATCTCTCTACTGTTTAAAATTATTCATGGTGTTGTTAATTCTCCCCCTAAGAAGGTTTGTCACTGAGCTCAGAAAAACAAACAACTCGAGTCACTAGGGCGACCTCTAGAGGAGAGAGCAGCATTCCAAAATGTAGGACCTCTTTCGCTAAATCGGCTTTTTTCTGTTGTTGTTGCCAGTGGGATAGTCAAATGAGAACATGTTTGCAAAGTTTGCACATGTGACAAAGTAATGGCTAAAATCAAAGCAAATTTGCACCCATCAGTGAATGTGTATGAAAGAAAGAGTATTTGTATATCTGAAATTGAGTGATGTGTGTGTGTGTGTGTGTGTGTGTGTGTGTGTGTGTGTGTGTGTGTGTGTGTGTGTGTGTGTGTGTGTGTGTGTGTGTGTGTGTGTGTGTGTGTGTGTGTGTGTGTGTGTGTGTGTGTGTGAATAAACTGGTATGGTTATGTATGTGTGTGCGTGTGTGTGTGAACTGAATGTTTTTAGAAATGGCGTATTTGAAGGGTGAGATGTGTTGTATTAGATGTATGTACCATATGTTTACAGGTGTTTCATCCACCTGCACCAAACTGTTACTCTTACTTAACATCAGCCTGTCCAGGGACTAGAGGTGGAAATTCATATTTATGCTATAACCTGACACCATACATCTTTCCTGTTTTTTTAAGGTCAATGTATTGTTGTGCGCTGTCCCTGTCTAAATAAAAGTATACCATACCATACTACTATTGCTACTACTGCTTCTGCTACTACTGCAGGTACTACTACTACTTCTACAGTTACTACTACCACTAATACTGCCACTGTTACTACTAGTACAAGTGCTACTACTGTTGCTATTACTGCTACTACTTCTACTAATGCTATTACTACTACAACTGCTGCTACTCCTGTTACTACTTGTACTAGTGCTACTACTATTGCTATTGTTGCTACTACTGCTATTACTACTACTACGGATGCTGCTACTACTACTCCTACTGCTACTACTTAGCAACACACACACTACAGAAGCACCACTCTGCTGTTGTGCTTCTGAGCAACACAAAGACCCTGTAAAAACATGCTTCTGTTTGTGTGTAGTACACATACTACTTCCATGTGTACTGAACTTCATTCTGAGTGGGTCAGAACCGGCCTGATCCGGGTCTTATTGTAGCTCAGGTCAGATTTCAATTTAAAAAGGGCCATTTACACCTCCTCCCCCTCCTCTTCACCCAGAGCCCCCTCTCCTCCGCCTCTGGCCCCTCTTCCCCTGACTCTGCAGCAGCTGGAGTCCTCTGTGAAAGTCCAGCCTTTCACAGCGGGGGGCTTCTCCCCCGTGTGGCCCCTCTCCGCCTCCCGATCTCTTCTCCCCGCGTCCCCTCTCCCCGGCCTCTCCTTCCGCGTGTGTTCCCTCCGGTACTGCTCCGTTGAAGCCCGGGCCCGGTGGTCCGGGGTGGTGGAGAGAGGGAAGAGGGGAACGAGTGAAAGAAAGAGGAATGAATGAAAAACCAACGAATGAATTGGCGGAGTAACGGCCGGCGGCGAGGGCGGGGCCTGTGCTCTGATTGGCTCACAGCGTGCAGGAGGCCGGAGCAGCTCGAGGAAAGCAGCGCGCTGATTGGCTGAGGGTGCGCTGGTCTCGCGCGGTTAAGAAGACGCCGGTTTGAGAAGTTTTAAACTCCGAACCTACGCTCCGATAAAGACAGAAAAGTACAGGAATATACTGGGAATTTACCGGGCACACGTCGGAGCTCACCACAGAGAGACCGACACACGCAGCTTTGTTTGGACACATAAGAGCACACCGGGAACAGGAACACCGGAGCATGGTGCAGCACATGGATAACGGGGCCGTGAAAACCGAGGCGGAGCACGGAGCCGAGCCGTCACAGGGGCCCTGCAAAGCGGCCGCGGGGCACATCAAGAGGCCGATGAACGCCTTCATGGTGTGGTCCAAGATCGAGCGGCGGAAGATTATGGCGCAGGCCCCAGACATGCACAACGCCGAGATCTCCAAACAGCTGGGCCGCCGCTGGAAGACGCTCTCTGAGGCTGAGAAGGTACCGTTCATCCGTGAGGCGGAGCGGCTGCGGCTCCAGCACATGGCCGACTACCCAGACTACAAGTACCGGCCAAAGAAAAAGGCCCGGACCGAGGGTTGCCCCCTGTCTGCTGCGAGAGCCCCTACCCCCACCCCGCTGCCCAAACACGCCCCTCCGGTCCACAAGAAGCCCCGCACAGGGAGAGCCGCGATTGCCGGCGGCAGGAGCGGTTCTCAGCTTCCACAGCACAGGCTCCATCACCCGGGGCTGGAGGAGCAGAGGCACCGGGTCCCCGAGCATCGCGTCCCCGAGCACCGGTAAGAAGGCTCCCTGGCCCCAGATTAAGATAAAAGTGATGAATAAAACAGTGGAGGAGTGTGGCTCACTCCGACGTTAGTACTCACTTGACTACACTTTACTCCACAGTACAGTATGTAGTGTACATAATACAGTATGTGGTGTAGACTATGTAGCATACTGTACAGTATGTAGTTTACACTCTGCAGTGTACATTATATTGTATACAGTACACTCTGTAGTATGTAATATACAGTACAGCATTAAGTACACAGTATGTAGTACATGCCCCCCCATGTCCTCGCCTCTGACTTCTGTTTGAACATTCTCAGATACTTTGAGGTTGACGATGATTCAGACTCAGATGATGAAGACTCTGAGGAAGAGGAGGAAGAGCGGGGATACATCTCCATGGCAACAGAGCGACGCTGTTACATTGTCCACAAAACGCTCACGAGACACAACTCTACCTCCGACCCTGACGAGCCAGGTCAGAACCCTACACCCGAGTCCTAGACCCAGACCAAGACCCCAGGCCGCCACTGAGTTTAGAAAGGGGTGAGAAACTTGGACCTGGGGTAAACCTGGTTCAGTCCTGGCTTAGTCCCTCTTTAGTCTTGGTTTAGACCCTCTTTAGTCTTGGTTTAGACCCTCTTTAGTCTTGGTTTAGACCCTCTTTAGTCCTGGTGTAGACTCTCTTTAGACCGTCTTTAGTCTTGTTTTAGACCTTGTTCAGTTCTTGTTTTAGACCCTCTTTTGTCCTGCTTTAGTCTTGGTTCAGTCCTGGCTTCGACCCTCTTTAGACTCTCGTTAGTCCTGGTTTAGACCCTCTTTAGTCTTGGTTTAGACCCTTGTTAGTCCTACTTAAGTCCTAGTTCAGTCCTGGCTTAGACCCTCTTTAGTCCTTGTCTTGATCCTCTTTAGGCCCTCTTTAGTCCTGGTTAGACCCTCTTTAATCCTGGTTTAGATCCTCTTTGATCCTGGTTTAGATCCTCTTTAGTCCTGGTTTAGACCCCCTTTAGTCCTGGTTTAGATCCTCTTTAGTCCTGGTTTAGACCCCCTTTAGTCCTGGTTCTAATCCAGTCTCTCTGTCTTCAGACCTAGATGACGCTCGCTCGGAGGACCTCAGTGACGACTTTCCGCTTAACCCTGCCCTCTCTGACCCCTGGACCTTGTCTGGCCCCGCCCTCTGCCCGCCCTCAAACCCACTCCTGAGCCTGGACCAGGACATGGACCTGGACCTGGACTTGGACTGGTGCAGCGAGGCCTCAGTCCGGTCCCACTTTGAGTTCCCAGACTACAGGACCCACAGGGACTGGCTCCCGGTCCACCTCACAGACCTGGTCTTTAGCTACTGAGGATCTGGACCAGGCTTTAAAGTGGCTCTTCACCAGGAGTCTGTTGGTTTTACAGATGGGCGATATCTCTAGGAGTTTATGGGCATCGGTTTCTCTGGACTCCAAACTTGAGATCGTCTTATACCAAGTCCACACTTTGAAACACTAATACCTCTAATACTGTCTGCCTCAGCACATAGACCCGGTTTAGTCCTGGTTCAGTCTTGGTTTAGTCCCAGGCCCTCAGGGTTCGGGTTAGGCTGGTTTAGATCCGGTCTAAGGTTTGAGAAAAAGAGCAGATTTGTCGTTTTTTTTGGTTTGTAAAGTGTCACTTGAACGCTTCACCTTCGACCCTGAGCCTGACCCCTCCCCCTTCTCAAACTGTGACCCCATGACCTCTCCTCCCCACCCCAAACAAAGAGCTTATGCTAACCCACAGCACTACCTCCAGAAACCAGTGACTGATCCGGGGACTGAACCAGCTAACCCACAGAGCTACCTCCAAAACCTGGGACTGAGACAGGCCCCAGAGTCCTGATCCGTCCGAGCACAGGCCTCATATTTTTTAGCAGAGTCTTATTTTTGTAAAGGCACTTGTTCTGTTGCTCAGTGGACTAACATTAATCAGTTTCAGTTTGGATTTTGTGTGAGGATTTTTCTGTGCAATATGTTTGTTTTGAAATAAACGCTGAGACTCAAACTATTGCCTTGCTGTCCGTCCATGGAGGGAGGGTGTCTGACTGAGAATCACCAATAATGTCAATCATCAGAATGGTTGAAACAATATATATTAAAAATGCATGAAGGTCATTTACACCCTGTGTTTGGTAATCTTATTTTACAAGTTTTTACGAAAGCATGTATACATAAATATAAATGTAAGATTATATGTTACTGTGCCCATCTCTGAGATACTTTCCACACTCCTAATCCAGACAAGTGTTTGGAATTTCATTGTGTTTCATATATATCCCTTATTTTCAGGCAACTTGTGTGTGATCAGCCTCCATTTCTCCACACAGCCTCCAGTCTCCTACAGGTTGGAGGTCTGCCTCCTGTGAGCCAGGTCTCATGTGAGTAGTGACCCCTAGTGGTTCCTCATAGAAAGTCACGTCTCATGTGTTTTGTACAAGTATCTAAAAAGTCTTTATTTTCCAAGTTATGCTTATCCTGTAGCTATAAAGACATTAGTGTTCCACGTATGGCATTTAGCCTCTTTAGTTTGTGTTAGCATTCCACAGACTGCATTTAGCCCCTTTAGTTAGTGTTAGTGTGATCTGTACCAAATGTCAAAGTCAGAGATACGCTGCTGCTAGGAGATGGTGCTATCAGAGATGTGAGCCACATAGGAATCTAAACTTGGTCTTATCCCAGTCACACTATTTCTGAGATTACAAAACTCCTGCCAAAAGTTTTGTCGACATACCGAGGAGTTGAAAATCTTGAAAAAGGATTTTAGTGAATCATTTGAGGAGCTTGATAAAGTGGAGTTTAAGACATTCATCAGTGGGCCGCTTCCTTGCATAGACAGAAGGAAGATGAACAAATTTACCCGGGTGTTTCAGCTGAACACATGGCTGTTCAACATATGTATAGCCAGAAGATTGCACTACATTCAGAACTTTCATCTATTCTGGAAACGAGAGGACCTGTTCAAGGAAAATGGCCCACACCTGAGCAGAGGTGGAGTGAGAGTGCTGACGGATAACCTCCTCCACACTCTGAGGCACTGGCCTGGACAGGGTCCTGGGCCAGTGAGAGAAAAGAGGAATGAGAGGAGCATCCCTGCTGCTCCAGCCAGAGACCAAGCCAATGTGTCAGCACCACCAGCAGCACCACAACCACTTCTCCCAGTGAGGGAGTCACCACCAGCAGCACAACCATCTCTCCCAGTGAGGGATTCAACAGCACCACTGCCTCCTCTAGAGCAGTGGCCCCAACCACTGGGCCAGGGACCGGTACCAGTCCATTACGCATTTGCTACCGGGCTGCACAAAAACAGTAAATAATTTATAAATTTCTCCGACGTAACTTTCACCTGTCCCTCATGACAGACTAATAAGCTCGTCTATAGATATATAATGAAAATCTTGATAGGAAATCACCACAGAAATCCATTTGATATAATGGAAAGTATATTATATCTGTGCTAGATCTGCTCTTGTCCTCCGCAGTGACGTATCACGTACATCGCATCAGACACGTTGGCCAAAATTAGACCCACAAGCTAGTGAAAATGAGCCAAAAACAAAAGTCTTTGGAGAGCTTTTTTGCAAAGGGGAAAAGGCCAACTAAGGAGCCTACAACCTCCAAGCAAAAGAAAGCAAATTTTAACAGACAATACCAGGAGTCCTACTTAAACTATGGGTTTGTCGCTACAGGTGACTCTCATGCACCGAGTCCGCTCTGTGCAATATGCAGGAAAAGTGAACGAGGTGATTAAACCTTCGAGACTGCTTTGGCACATGGAGATTAAGCACCCTGGATTAAAAGTTTTTTCAAAGAAACAAATGTGAACAAGAAGGAAAGAAGAAACCAGCCCAGGGCTCCCACTGATTCAGCTGTATAGTGAGTTGTATTTTTTATGCACTCAGCTTATTTTTGCTATATTTATCTACCACACGTAGATGGCTGGTTGGTGAAAATAAAACACAAAATTATTCCGGTCCGTGATGCAAAAAACCCCTGGGACCCCTGTCCTAGAGAACAAGTCAGTAGCACCACCACCTTCCCAAATGAAGGATCCATCTCCAGCGTCACTTCCCTCAGGGCCCTCAACACAGGCCTTGACAGCCTGTCTGTGACAGCCCCAGCAGAGGCTTCGGTCCCAGCAGCAACCCCATCACCTCCCCTGCCCACAGACCAGCCCTGGGTTCCCTTTGCTACATCTACTCCCTCTAGGGACTCCACCTTCATCCATGGCCCTTCCCAACCATCTAAAAAGCCTCATCAGATTAGGAATTAAGATGGCTCCCTCACACCTAATATCGTGAGATCAAGAGTTCTGGCATCAACTATGCTGAACTCTTCCCCGTACCCATTTAACCCTCCTCGTCTTTCACCCAAACTCCCCCCTGCTCCACCTTCTCGGCCCTCACCTGGTCCCTCACCCGAATTCCCCCCTGCTTCACCTCTTCAGCCCTCGCCTGGTCATTCACCCAAACTCCTCCCTGCTCGCCCTTCCCTGCCTTCCCCCAGATCTGTTATCAGCAAGAGCTTAGGACACACAGGGCCTCTGCTGTCTCAGGACCGACAATCAGAGAAATTTTGTTCACATTCACTGTAAGAAGATAACATTCAGTCCAACTAAAACTAATCTGAAACTTGTGCTCAATGTCAGATCTTTATGTAACAAATCATTTTTAATTAATGATTTTAATTTTAACCTTTAATGACAAGGTTCAGGGCATTAAAAAAGCCATCCATTCTATGACACAAATAACAACCCAGCACCCACCTAAACACTTAGAGCTGATTCACTTTGCACCTGTAACTGACAAAACTGTCCAAGAGATTGTCACCAGTCTGAGTTTATCTACATGCTGCCTCGATGTGTTACCCCACTAGATTTCTAAAGTCCGTGCTCAACAGTTTGCTATCTCCACTCGCATCAATAACATGTCACTTCAAAGAGCTTTGAAAACTGCAGTTATCAAGCCTCTCCTAAAGAAGAGCAGTCTTGATGCCACAATATTGAACAATTACCGACCAATTACTGACCAATCTCACATCTGCTGTTTTTAGGTAAAGTCCTCGAAAAAGTTGCTTAGGCAACAGCTTATTAACTTTCTCCAAATCACAGCACTGAGACCTGCCTGCATCAGTGTTCCGGCGGATG